>CM076999.1:108473883-108575471 GCA_039090855.1 Macrothele yani | reverse complement strand
CAGGAGTTACCGTCATTCACTATTGTTGTTATTAAACAAAGAAGTGAACCAACAGACAGTTTCGGACGTTATGGTATTTGGAGCGATAAAGATTTTTTTCTTGACCTATGAGGGATCAACAGGAGTTACCCCCAGTCACTATTGCTGTTATTTAACAAAAAAGTGACCACCAACAAACAGTTTCGGGCGTTATGGTATTTGGCGTGATAAAGATTTTATTCTCGACCTATGAGGGATCAGCAGGAGTTACCGTCAATCACTATTGCTGTTATTAAACAAAGAAGTGAACCAACAGACAGTTTCGGACGTTATGGTATTTTGAGTGATAAAGATTTTATTCTCGACCTATGAGGGATCAGCAGGAGTTACCCTCAGTCACTATTGTTGTTATTAAACAAAGAAGTGAACCAGCAGACAGTTTCGGACGTTATGGTATTTGGAGTGATAAAGATTTTGTTCTCGACCTATGAGGGATCAGCAGGAGTCACCCTCAGTCACTATTGTTGTTATTAAACAAAGAAGTGAACCAACAGACAGTTTCGGGCGTTATGGTATTTGGAGTGATAAAGATTTTGTTCTCGACCTATGAGGGATCAGCAGGAGTCACCCTCAGTCACTATTGTTGTTATTAAACAAAGAAGTGAACCAACAGACAGTTTCGGACGTTATGGTATTTGGAGCGATAAAGATTTTGTTCTCGACCTATGAGGGATCAGCAGGAGTTACCCTCAGTCACTATTGCTGTTATTTAACAAAGAAGTGACCACCAACAAACAGTTTCGGGCGTTATGGTATTTGGAGTGATAAAGATTTTGTTCTCGACCTATGAGGGATCAGCAGGAGTTACCGTCAATCACTATTGTTGTTATTAAACAAAGAAGTGAACCAGCAGACAGTTTCGGACGTTATGGTATTTGGAGCGATTTGAAGTCATGGTCGTTAAAGGGCTAAATGAATAGTACGTCGCATCTATTTATTGTCAGGTCAAATCACCGCGTTCAAATTGTTGAAGCAATGTAGTTTCTGTTTATTTTCTTTAAAAAATCCATCTGCTTGATGTGCGAAAGCTTGGAAACGAGTGTTTATATATTCCTACGCCAAGAAATCAAATTACTAGTATAGTTTTACTATTTTCTACATAATTCATGTATAGTTCCTTGTTATTAATACAAGAAAATGTGTTTGTTTAAAACAAAACACAGCAGTGCCCAAATTCCTTCTTCAATAATCTTCGCTCGAATTCACCATGGACGTTCTTATGTAAATTGTGGTCTTTGTATTTTTGGGGGGAGGGGGGGAGTTAACGACCACACTGATGAGCCCATGTTCTGCGCTATAAGCAGTCGTCCGTCCCTATTTTAGGGCCACTGGTTCCAAGTAAGGGAGAGAGAAAGGGCCGTAAGATGAACACAACATCCATGCCTCACCGGAATTCGAACACGGACTCCATCTCCGACGAATGTTCAGAACCCAGTCAAATAATAGGAATTACTTGCTTTGCAAAGGACAGCTCAAGAATGTTAGTTTACCCAAGGCAAAAGCAATGACAGTCAAGTTAGGGGATCCAAACCATATAAGTCTCGTGGTAAAATTCTATGATAAACTAAAAACCGTCTCTAAGCACGATATATTTGATGATAAATTAAAATACTTTATTAAAATTAAAATACAAGTGAGATCTTTTGTACCCGACCTGCAGGGTCCATCCTTAGACTAAAAAGACGAATGGAACAAGGTCGCCAAAGATACAGTTTTTATAAGTGTGCTGTAACAGAACGAATCATGATCTGCGCATGTGCACAATTAAATCGAACGACGTCATAGTGATTTGAGATACACTTAAATGTTGTAACAAATGGTAATATCAGCATTAAATTACCCATAATTAACTTAAGTGTAATACACCATTGCAATTTGAAGTAAAAATGCAAATACAGGTATGTCTTTCAGTCTAAAATAATGTTCCAAAATGAGGAGACCTTTGCAATCATTTGTTTCCACTCATGACGCACCTGAACTCTGGCTAATAATTGTTTTCTCGTCAGGTGATGAGGTACCCATCTGGAACACACACGACGCAGAAGTATTTTATCGCGTAGAATGCGGAATGCCGACGTTTTTGAAATATTAGTTGACGCCGCTATGTCTTCACACGCCATTCGTCGATCTTCTTGCAGGATTGCTCAAACAGTGTTAACAGTACGCTCCGTAACAACACTTCAGGTCGACCAGGACTGGAAGCGAGTTCTGCCAACAAACACCCTTTTTGTAAATCATCGTGCCATCTAAAAATCGTTGACTCACCCAAACATTTATCTTTGTAAGCTTTTTTTATAAAATCAACTGTTGCTGGGGCCGTTTTACCCAAACGATAGCAAAATTTCATCGCACAACGCATTTCACGTCTTAACTCTGAATCACTCACTTCCATAGCTGTATGGCGAAATGCACATTAAACAACTGCGTAATAACAAAACCAGAATGGTCTGCCACGGCTAATAACTGTTGCTATAAATACTACCTTAATTCTGTTAGTCGTATGTGTAATTATTTTTCTCCTTTGTACTGTTGCCAACTGAAAACAAGAAAGATGACACCGAATTTTCGGGTGTAATAAGCACGTCTTTTGAATCCGTTCTGACGCAAATTCAATTTATCAAAGCTATTCAAAGTCAATGGAACCGGTATGGAAAACAATAGTATCTGACGGAAGAAAGAAGTTTTTCAATCGGGTTTTTAATCCCTCAGATATTGCTGTAAACTGAATCGTGAGCTTACGCCCTCTGGTTGCAGACTTGTGCGTTAAGAAAAACATGAATTTATATGAGAAACATTTTGCACCGGAAACACTCTCCAACACAGAAAGACTTTTTCAAATCGGACTCCTAGAAACAGAGATATCGACAAAAATAAGATGTGACTTTACGTCCCCTGGTAGGAAAACCATGCATTATTTTAGGAAGAAAGTATTCTCGAAAGGTTTTCCCATATGAGCGTCCAAGAAAAAAAAAATCGGAGATTTAGAAGCAGACATATAGGGGGAAACGCTATTTACCTCTACGCCCCCTAGCGGAAAGTCTATGAATTACTTGAAAATTTTGAAATTATATGAAAAACATGTCACACTGAAAACACTATCCAGCAAAGAAGGAATTTTTCAAATCGGACTCCTAGAAGCAGAGATATTGACAAAAATAAGATATACATCTACGCCCCCTGGAGGAGAAACTGCGGAATGTTTTAAGAAGAAAATATTCCGAAAAGGTTTATCGATGTGAGTGGCATCAGCCCACGAAAGAATTTTTTCTATCGATATTTTAGAAGCTCAGATTTTATGGCAAATACATCAGAAGCAAAAATTAACGCTTACGCCCCCTGGTGGCCAAAGTATTCTTTACCAAAAATTTGAAATTATATGCAAACGATTTTCCATCAGGAGGTGTATCCCCTGAAGAAAAAAATTTCAAATCGGAGTTTTAGAAGAAGAGTTATCTGGAGAAATGTAATTTACTTTCACGACCCCTAGCGGAAAATCTATGCGTAATTTGAAAAAGTAACTATATCTAAAATACTCTTCGACACAAATGGAATCGAAAGATAAAAGAATTTTTTTCAATCGGATGTTTAGAAGCAAATATGTGGAATAAAACGTATTTTTGAATTCGACATGATCTGCATTTACGCCTTCTAGTGGCGAAATTGTATATCGTAAAAACAAACGAAATAAAGGAACAACATTCGCATATTTCAAGCTTCCCAATGCAAAATAATTTTTTCAAATCGGACTAATAGTTGCAGAGATATCGTGGGTACAGACGGACGGACGGACAAACCGGTAACATAAGCACGATCTTTTTTTACAAAAGACGTGTTAAAAATAGTTTCGGTTTTTATGGAACGTCCGTTGTACGTCATAAACCACATGTCATTGTTTGTAAGTAGAGTTGTTGCAAAATGTGACTGATTCTTTGGGGTGGGGATACCAAGTGAAACACCCTGAACAAAACACCTTTAGAAATCTCGTAGCGTCGATTCTCGCTAGGTAAGAGCTGTTTCGGAGGCATATGACTGAACAGCTTCATATTAGGCAGGTGATCATAAAGTTTCGGTTTTTCTGTGTAGGTGTTTCTGCTCAAATACATGTATAAAGTTCAACGTTCCGCGAATTTTAAAAGTTATTTTCGAAGTTTGTGATTACCCTAGCACATAGGTGTAAATTAAGAACGGGTGACTTCTTGAATGTTCACGGAAGTTGTGAAAGTAAAAAAGACAAGTTAGTAAAATCTCACAATGCATTCATTGATTATGATACGCTTTCCAATACGCCAGAAATCATTACTCAAGTTATGAGGATAATGGCTGTGGAATAAATCTCGCTCCTGTGCCCTGACCTTTGACCCCATTTCGATGATATTCAACAGAACCGGTTCAGTATACCTCCGAAACAACATGAAAAAGTTTTGTCGCAATCGAAGTACTTTTACTTAAGTTATGACGCATAAGGGCGATGGAATGGATCCCGCTTCTATATCCTGACCTTTAAAGCCATTTCGCGCATTTTCAATAGGGTTCGTTAGTAGGTTATCCCCTACCACATACTAAAATTTTATCGAAATCGAACCATTTTTACCATTTTTACGCAAGTTATCGTGCGGACAGACAGATAGACAGGCGGACAGAGCTGGAGATACGCTTTTTCAACCTACGGTTGGAAAGCGTAAAAAAGAAAAGGGAATTGGAAAATAAAAGGTGAGAAATATTATAGTTGTTGACCTTTCCCTGTCTCTTCTAAACATCCTTCCAAGAGAAAAATCGTAGTTTGACATAGTCCACCTTGATTTCCATTTCTCAAAGAGATTTGGAAGAAAAGTCTGGGCGGAATATACTTGTTTTGTTCATACATATTTCCTTTATTTGTTTCACGACTTGATATATACAAAGGAAGGTGGAGAACTATATGGCTGCTAGTTGTTTAGGCTTGAAATCACTTCCCGAGGCGGTCACAAAAGAAGGCGGTTTATTAAATCTTCCAGTTTTTTGCACACTCACAAGCAGTTTTTATGCTGTTCATTAAAAAAGGTAATGACACAATAGATCTCTTTATTCACTTCCGTCTTTCAGCGAATTGAAATTGCCAGCTGCATTGTTCATTAACTTTAACCACGTCCGCCAGTAATATGCATTTCATTGTCGAGAGTTAAAATAAAAACAGCGTCAGTCACATAAAATACCCATACGGCTTAAAGGCAAATTACCTTTCATTTCAGGTGGTTCCAAAAATTCTGCCATATGTTTCCAGTAGTAAAAATTTAGACATTTTCTTCGCAATTAAGGTATTCCTAAGGGTGAAAATTTGCGCATCGATAACATTAACATTAAACTATAGCACGGCACACTTGATATTTATTAAGACTTAACTGCAGTTACATTAAAAATCAATAATGTTTCCTTGGGTAATGTTGAGATCTACTAATAGTAGGCTCAACGAATGAGAGCCCATAGCTTAGTTTTCAGGAAAGGCAAACAGAAATTCGTTTTCAGGAGGGGATAAACTGAAATTAGTTTTCAGGAGGGGGCAAAATGAAGTTAGTTTTCAGGAGAGGACAAATTGAAATTAGTTTTCAGGAGGGGACAATAGGAATTAGTTTTTAGGAGGGGGAAAACTGAAATTAGTTTTCAGGAGAGGACAAATTGAAATTAGTTTTCAGGAGAGGACAAATTGAAATTAGTTTTCAGGAGGGGACAATAGGAATCAGTTTTTAGGAGGGGGGAAAACTGAAATTAGTTTTCAAGAGGGGAAAACTGAAATTAGTTTTCAGGAGGGGCAAACTGAAATTAGTTTTCAGGAGGGGCAAACTGAAATTAGTTTTCAGGAGGGGCAAACTGAAATTAGTTTTCAGGAAGGACAAACAGTTTTCAGGAAGGGGAAAACGGAAATTAGCTTTCAGGAAGAGCAAACTGAAATTAGTTTTCAGGAAGGACAAACAGTTTTCAGGAAGGGGAAAACGGAAATTAACTTTCAGGAAGAGCAAACTGAAATTAGTTTTCAGGAAGGACAAACAGAAATGAGTTTTCAGGAGGGGGTAAACTGAAATTAGTTTTCAGGAAGGACAAACAGAAATTAGTTTTCAGGAGGGGGCAAACTAAAATTAGTTTTCAGGAAGCACAAACAGTTTTCAGGAAGGGGAAAACGGAAATTAGCTTTCAGGAAGAGCAAACTGAAATTAGTTTTCAGGAAGGACAAACAGAAATGAGTTTTCAGGAGGGGGCAAACTGAAATTAGTTTTCAGGAAGGACAAACAGAAATTAGTTTTCAGGGAGGGGGCAAACTGAAATTAGTTTTCAGGAAGGACAAACAGTTTTCAGGAAGGGGAAAACGGAAATTAGCTTTCAGGAAGAGCAAACTGAAATTAGTTTTCAGGAAGGACAAACAGAAATGAGTTTTCAGGAGGGGGCAAACTGAAATTAGTTTTCAGGAAGGACAAACAGAAATGAGTTTTCAGGAGGGGGCAAACTGAAATTAGTTTTCAGGAAGGACAAACAGTTTTCAGGAAGGGGATAACGGAAATTAGCTTTCAGGAAGAGCAAACTAAAATTAGTTTTCAGCAAGGACAAACAGTTTTCAGGAAGGGGAAAACGGAAATTAGCTTTCAGGAAGAGCAAACTGAAATTAGTTTTCAGGAAGGACAAACAGAAATTAGTTTTCAGGAGGGGCAAACTGAAATTAATTTTCAGGAGGGGGCAAACTGAAGTTAGTTTTCAGAAGGGGACAAACAGAAAAATCTTCTCAAGAGGGGAAACCAGAAATTAGTTTTCAAGAGGGGACAAACTGAAATTAGTTTTCAAGAGGGGACAAACTGAAATTAGTTTTCAAGAGGGGACAAACTGAAATTAGTTTTCAAGAGGGGACTAACTGAAATTAGTTTTCAGGAGGGGCAAACAGATTATTAGTTTTCAGGAGGGACAAACTGAAATTGGTTTTCAGGAGGCGGCAAACAGAAATTAGTTTTCAAGAGGGGACAAACTGAATTAGTTTTCAGGAGGGACAGAACAGAAATTGATAAGCTGGGTTGGAAAAACGACTTAAGGTTTTTTATGCGGTTGTTTCGTTTTTTGTATCAATAAATGTATTTTTATTTTTATAACATAATTGTTGTTTTTATATGCCTGCACATATAAGTATGTCCTGTTTAAAATCTTTAAAACAGAATTTCTCACAGCCATGTTGTGGATAAGTCGTTGTTCCACTTAGCTCCTCAATTCTAACTACAAACAACACACGCAAGTTTCTTCTGTCTTTTCTTATTGTCTAACTAGTTTTACCACACATACAAAGCATGCATTTAGCTGAAAAACCAGGAGATTCAGAAACTTCATAAAAGACATGGATAAATTAAATTCGACAGCTTGTTGAGACAATAGTGAAATTTCTTTGGTGTTTTTCTGAGCACTGGCCTTTCGGCTACTTGTGCCCCATGCGCCACGAAACTCCAGCGATCACTTAATCGGTCTTCAAAAAAAAAAAAAAAAGAAGAAACCCTTAAAAAAAGTGCCGTACGCACCTACGTTGTTGTCTAACGTTCAATCCAAAAATCTAATGTTATTTTCTACTTACATCACTCTCAACGTTTTTCCTACTTTTTGAGCACATACACAAGTATTTTTTTTATTAGAGGTTTAACGACCACCGTGAGCAACTCAACGGGCTACAAGGTCAGTGGTTGCAGGGAAGGGAGAGAGAGCCAGTGCCGTAAGACCAACACAGCATCCATGCCTCACCGGGATTCCAACCCGGACCCCTTTCGGACGAATGATCAGGAGCCATCGCTTAGCCCACTGCGCAACCGGGCGGCCACACGCATTGAGGAGTTCAGCAGAAAAATAAGCAATCGGAAATAATGTAATCGCAAAAATCTTGGTAGTACCTTCCAAAACCAGAAATTGTAATGTCAGATTCCAGCGGAGGGCAAGTGCCCCCTCTTGTCCCTGCCTATGGGCGCCCATGGCTCGACATGCACACTGATGACGTCAGTGAACAAACAAATGCACAGCGGTGAGACAGAGGTCCAACTCTCATGTTTACGACAGCGCCCCAGTGGTCGGACATGAAACTACTGTACGATAGCGTCTTTCACATGATACGGTACCAGTGGTAAAAAGCAGACGGTTACGGTTCAACGTTTTAGTTTCATGTCCGTCCACTGGCGCGCTGTTTTATTGAGATCTTTAGGGCCAAATTGTTGTCATAAGTCTCTATGGAAGATTTACCTCTGAGTCTCCTGCTCTGTGAACAAATGTTTGATGGCTTATTTCGGAATCAGATATCAGCAGTAACCACAGCACAGCAGATTTCTTTTCAATAATTTTAGTAATTTTTGGAATGGAATCAAAATTTACATCTACCCATGCGATAGTCTGAAATGTTTAGAATGATCTCAGCCACTTAGATTAAATTGTTCTCCCAATAATTTAGTTGAAAATGTCAACACAACTGTAACTACTGCTGATTTCTGATTCCGAAATAAGCCATCAGGCATTTGTTTGCCTACTTACGTCATCAATGTACATGTCGCGCCATCTATTAGCAGGTCTCAACATTACCCAAGGAAAAATTGGTTTTTACGGTTAAGCTTTAGCAAATATTAAGTATACTAGGCTATAATTTAAAGTTATTTTTTTCGATATGCAAGGTTTCATCCCTGGGAATGCATTAATTACGAAGAAACTGTTTACAATTTTTTTTTTCCATTCGAAACATAGGGCAGAGTTTTTAAGTGTAACCACCTTAAGTAAGTAGACGGTTACGGAAAAACGATAAAAATAAACGACCAACGATTAAATTCTAACCTTCCTAGTAAATACTGGGTAATAGAAAGCTATTCCAATTTGTTTTGCGCCTACGAGATTTCTTTGCTCTTTGGGCGACAATTCTTACAGCCGTACGCTTATCTGTCCGTCTGTCTTTTTTTTGGGGGGAGGGGGTATTGGAACTTTAACGACCACCCCGTGAGCAACTTAGTGGGTTATAAGCAGTCACCGGACCTCAATTTACGGCCACTGATTCCAGGGAAGGAAGAGATCCAGTGCCGTAAGACAAGAGTGATAGTGAAAATAATCCAAATACTTGGAGACAATGTGATTAGACAAAGTCACCGCTCATTCCGCGTTTTCTTTAAGGCTGTCTTTGAATGAGTGTTAAGCTTCATCTTCTGCGATAGATGGCGCAAAATATCCCTCCTTGGGCGTGGCTTTTACCTCTTGAGGGATTGCTCCAGAAGTTGGCGTTAGCGAATGACTGAAAAATTAACCATATTCAGAATGGAAGCGGCCTCTCGTTGGCTTCACAATGAAAAGACAAAATACGCGCTGTTACGTTTTAACCAATGACATTGTTTGGGGGTGGAGCTTAGTAGGTAAGCGTAGTTTCTGTCTCAAATTGAAGTGTTTTCTGGTAATGTACACATTTTCTCTTCAAAAAATGAACGTACAGTAGAATTTAAGATGATCTATAGAAGACAAGATTCCAATCTCACTTCAGTGCCCATTCTTTGATTTCTATTTGGCCTAGATAATTAAAATAATCAGACAGAAATGAGAGATTTCGTTTCTTCCACACAGAAACACTGCCAAGCTAACTTCTGCCGCCATCTAGCGCCAATTTGGAATACTTTCGAGTCAGATAAATTGAATTTTTTTGAAAATTCTAACAAATTTTTCGGAAAAATAACTGCTACACGTATTAGCTACGGGTAGTTTTTATTTGTGCTCAAATTTTCAAACTCTACAAAGTAATAGTTTTCGAGAAACTGTGCACAAAAGAATTTGCATTACAGATATAGGACATAATTTCCGTTACACTCATTCAAAGAAAGCCTTAATTAACACACAGCAACCGAATTTTTTTTATCAGGACCCCAGATCTTTCGGTAACTAGCCGAGTGCGTTCGCCTTACGTTATGGTGACCAACAATCCACTACGCTATGTGTGCTTGTCTGTCATCATTGGCTAGTTATCCAGAGATCTGGGGGACGATCACAGCGTTATCCAGATAATAATTTTTTTTTTGAGTGGAGGTTTAACGACCACCGTGAGCAACTCAGTGGGCTATAAGCAGTCGCCCGTCCTTAATTTAGGGTCACTGGTTCCAGGGAAGGGAGAGATCCAGTGCCGTATGGCAAACACAACATCCATGCCTCACCGGGATTCGAACCCGGGCCCATCTCGGACGAATTATCATAAGCCGTAGCTTAGACCACTGCGCCACCGGGGCGGCCCTTATGTTTCTAATGGTAAAAATTCTTTACATATTTTCTTCGCAATTAATGTATCCCCAAGGATGAAAATTGCACATCGATAAAACTAACTTTAAGTTATAGCATGGGATACTTAATACTTGCTAAAACATAACCATAACTAAGCAATCCAACATTTTTTTGCCTACTGACGTCATTAGTGTACAGGTCGCGGCATCTATTAACAGGTCTGAACATTACTCAAAGAAAAATGATTGCTTTTTAATATAATTATGGTTTTGTTTTAGCAAGTATTAAGTATCCCATGCTATAACTTAAAGTAAGTTTTATCGATGTTCAAATTTTCATCTTTGGGAATACATTAATTTAAGGTGACCAGATATTGGAACATTGATTTGAGGAGAAAAGGGCGTGGCGTCCCCAAATCGGCAGTTTATTTGTGGATACATACGTACGCAAAATAAATATGCAAATCTTTTTGTCACAAAACCGCATTGCTTCAATAAGTGGGATATTACATATGAAATTTTGTGTCTTAAAAGGATATATCTTGTAGAATGTTGGTAATTTGTATTGACAAAGTAGAATTATGATGGCCAGAACATATTAGCAAAAGTGAAATGCTTTACCTTGTACACGTGCCGACTTAAAATCAAGCTGCACACCAAACTAATTGCATGGTGAATTTTTCATTTTGACAAAGTTTTTGGAGAAACTTAGATCAAGTACAGTCGAAATTTGACCGCGCCAGTAGTTCAGTAGTGTCCTAGTGCTGACCACTGACCATTCGTACAAGTGGGTGCGGGTTCGAGTCACGACTGAGACATGGATGGTGTGTTTGTCTTACAGCACTTGCTCTCTCTCTCTCTCTCTCTCTCTCTCTCTCTTCCTTAGAACGAATGTCTCCAAATTAGAGATAGGTGACCGCTTATAGTACTTAGAGTTGCTCGCGGTGGTCGTTAAACACGGAAGGAAGAAAACAAAAAGTCAAAATTTGTTTTCACAAGATGCATGTCGAAAAATTAGTACAACGAAAACTATTTTTAAGAACGTTTTTCATTAGAAATCTAACGAGTTAGTGAGAAAGTGTAAATTCGAGGACATTTGAGGACAAACATCAAAATTTGAGGACAATTTGCGTCCCCAAAGGCATCAGACGTTTTTGGGGACAGTAAACTAAATTCGACGACTGTCCTCAAGAATTGCATGGGGACTTCTGGTCAGCTTACATTAATTGCGAAGAAAATATGTAAAGACGTTTTACCATTGGAAACATAAGGCAGAGATTTTAGTTGGAACCACCTTAAGCCCCACCAGGTTGAGACGCCTCAGTTGCTGAGCCCATCCTTACGGATTTGGGAAGCCAGATGCTGACAGATAAACACACATAGCACCGTGGATTGTTGGCCACCGTAGCGTAAAGCGAACGCACTCGGCTAGTTATCGAGAGATCTGGGATTCGATCCCAGCGGTGTCCGGATAACAATATTTCGGTTGCTGTGTGTTAAACGTAATTATGGAATACATTTCCTACTGATATAGTATCACTTAATAATATTAATATATTTAAACGAAAACTCAGGTATTTCTTACTGACCAAAAGTTCATAATGTATTATTACCTTTATTAATTTATAATACCGCCCTAGCTGTGTTTGATATTGTGTGGACTTGACTTGTTTATGTTTTTTTTTTGTTTTTTTTATTTTCATGAAAATTATGATGCTTTGGGAGAGGAAGGCCCGTCAGGCCTATCAGGCCTTTTCCCTCCTCATTCCCTGTTGTTACAAAAATAAAATGCGTGCTATATATTTATGATTGTGTAATATCATGTCTGTAACAACTAAAATGCAATAAATGAAATGAAATGAAAAATGAAATTAAAAAAAAACGTGGAAAGAGCGATGACGTAGTCTATTCGCCGTAAGACAAACACAACGTCTATACTTGACGGGGATTCGAACCCTTCTCGGAAGAATGGTCACAAGGCAGCGCTTAGACGACTATGTCTGTAATCGCGATATTTCTGCACCTTTGCATATAAACTGAAACCGCAACTTATTTTACACAGTGCACAAATACGGCTAACCAAAATCTCCTATGCGCTATAAGTACAAGAATGAGTCAAGAGTTCGTCCCGTTTTGAGTTACATATTGGGCCTTCATTCTTGTGCGAAACGGGAATATGCGTCGATTGGGTATCGCGATAACGTGGAACTCACGAGGCTGATGAGGTGCATTCAGCAAGAAGACACGTTATCAAGGGAGCAGAAGATGGAGGTCGACATATGTGCTGTTCGGGTTCTCCTACGCCATTATTGGAAAAAGAGGGTTAAATGCAGCAACAGTCGCAAGAGAAATTTGTACAATTGAAGGGGAGGAAAGAGTGGAGAGCAGTAGTGAACAAAAATGGTTTCGGCGTTCCAATGCTGGGCAGTCGCAGCTCGTCGGGTAAAGTCCCACTTCACCTAAAATTTATTAAAAAAAATTCTTCCAATGATTTAGCGGATTTTTAAAATTAGTCACTTTTTTGTTTACGAGAATTATTTCTGGAAGATGCTGTGGCTTTGAAACGAGAGCTCTGTCAATTAATGAAATACAGAAGTACACCATTGTACGATACAAATTTTGAAGTTGTGAATCCGTTTATTGGTGTAAATAGGACATGAATGGTAAATCAGATAACATCCGGAAACTTGAAAATTTCATCGTCCTGCAGCGGGAATCGAATCCGCGTCTCCCGGATAGCGCCCGAGTATGTTATGAAGTATCATAGCAGTCGCCTGTCCCTAATTTAGGGTCACTGGTTCCAGAGAAGGAGAGAGCCAGTGCCGTAACACAAACACAACTTCATGTCTCACCGGGATTCGAACCCGGACCCCTTTTGGACGAATGATCAGAGGCCATCGCTTAAACCACTCCGTCACCATGTCATATTTACACCAATAACCGGAAAGCTCTGCCGTTTCTACAGTAATAAGGCTTAAAGACTGTTCCAGATTTCCGGGACCGCCCCAGTGAAAGTGCTGGCTTGTGACCATTCGTCCGAACGGGGTCCGGGTTCGAATCCCGGTGAGGCATGGATGTTGTGTTTGTCTTACGGCACTGGCTCTCTCCCTTCCCTGGAACCAGTGACCCTAAATTAGGGACGGGCGACTGCTTATAGCCCATTGAGTTGCTCACGGTGGTCGTTAAACCTCCAATCAAAAAAAAAAAAAAAAAAAAAGCATGGATGTTGCGTTTGTCTTGCGGCACCGGTTTTCTCCCTTCCCTGGAACCAGTGGCCTTTAATTAGGGACGGGCGACTGCCAATATCCCATTAGGTACCTCACGGTGCTAATTTAGGGTCACTGGTTCCAAGGAAGAGAGATAGCCAGTGCCGTAAGACAAAAAACAACATATACCTAAACGGGATTTTTCTTTTGATTGGAGGTTTAACGACCACCGTGGGCAACTTAATGGGCTATAAGCAGTCGCCCGTCCCTAATTTAGGGTCACTGGTTCCAGGGAAGGGAGAGAGCTAGTGCTGTAAGACAAGCACAGCATTCATGCCTCACCGGAATTCGAACCCGGACCCCTTTCGGACGAATGATCAGAAGCCATCGCTTAAACCACTGCGCCACCATATCATATTTACACCAATAACCGGAAAGCTCTGCTGTTTCTACAGTAATAAGGCTTAAAGATTGTTCCCGAGTTCCGGGACCGCCCCCGTGAAAGTGCTCGCTTGTGACCATTCGTCCGTGATGGGTCCGGGTTCGAATCCCGGTGAGGCATGGATGTTGTGTTTGTGTTACGACCCTGGCTCTCTCCCTTCACTGGAACCAGTGGTCCTAAATTAGGGACGGGCGACAGCCTATATCACATTGGGTAGCTCAAGGTGCTAATTTATGGTCACTGGTTCCAGGGAAGAGACAGCCAGTGCCGTAAGAGAAACACAACGTATACCTCAACGAGATTTTTCTTTAATTGGAGTTTTAACGACCATCGTGAGCAACTCAATGGGCTATAAGCAGTCGCCCGTCCCTAATTTAGGGTCACTGGTTCCAGGGAAGGGAGAGAGCCAGTGCCGTAAGACAAACACAACATCCATGCCTCACGGGATTCGAACCCGGACCCCTTTCGGACGAATGATCAGAGCCCATCGCTTAGACCACTGCGCCAATGGGGCTGCTCAACGGGATTCAAGCCCCCCCCCCGGACCCGACTCGGACGAATTGTCACAAGCCAGCGGTAAGACCACTGCGCCACCGGGGCGGTAAAAAGTTATGGTTCCTCTATCTCCTGAAACAAAAGCACTGCGCATGCGTATATGCAGTATAAGTGACAACAAATGATTCCTTTGAACAAATAAATGAAGCGGTTTAAACGTCGTATGCTCATGGGAAGCAAGACTCGTGAATTTTGATTTGAGGGAAATGTGGTTCTTAGTCTACTAAGAATGGTTCCCTATCGTGTCACGAGGTCACACTTGCTTGAACTAATTGACCGAATTGCTTCACTGACTTCAGTTGCAGTTGATTTTATCAGACGCAGTAAGTCTCTACTTAAAACTCTCCGTGCTTCATTTAGTCAAAACGGAACATTGGTATTCCACAAGTCTCTCGGGAAATACATACTAAGCTGACGTAACGGAACTTCACAGTTCCGCTCAAACAGCCACAAAAGCCTACTTCCACGATTCCCAAAAGTTCATTGATAAGGCAAGCTACTTTGCATCTCAATGTCACATTCTTAAAAGTGGCGTTTGTAGCGAACCAGACAGGAAACTTGACACTCTATGTAAGACTTTCCACGCAACATGATCAGAAGGTTTCTAAAATAAATAAATAAATAGAAATTAAAATAGGGTTACGTAGCTCGTCGTCTACTGACCTGATTTAATTTCATAAAGCCACACGCAGAGGCCAAGACCGGAACGGTCGGGCTCGTTCTCGGCATCAGAGAGGAATTAAGAAAATACTGCTAAGCAGATACTTATTAGAGAGCGTTACATCGGAGTAAATGGATAATTTAATCACACAAATGCAGCTTAAAAGGGCTTCTAACTAATCGTCCGGGTTCGAATCCCTGTGAGACATGGATGTTTTGTTTGTCATACGGCACTGGTTCTCTTTTCCTTCCCTGGAGCCAGTGACCCTAAATTAGGGACGAGCGACTGCTTATAGCACATAGAGTTGCTCATGGTGGATCACCCCCCCTCCAAAAAAAAAAACAAGTTAGTAAAATCATGCAATGCATTGACTATGATACGCTTTCCAACATACCAGAAATCATTACTCAAGTTGTGAGGGCCGCCCCGGTGGCGCAGTGGTCTAAGCGATGGCCTCTGATCATTCGCCCGAACGGGGTCCGGGTTCGAATCCCGGTCAGGCATGGATGTTGTGTTTGTCTTACGGCACTGGCTCTCTCCCTTCCCTGGAACCAGTGACCCTAAATTAGGGACGGGCGACTGCTTATAGCCCATTGAGTTGCTCACGGTGGTCGTTAAACCTCCAATCAAAAAAAAAAAAAAAAAAAGTTATGAGGACATTGGCTGTGGAATAAATCTCGCTCCTGTGCCCTGACCTTTGACCCCATTTCTATGATATTCAACAGAACCGGCGCAGTATACCTCCGGAACAACATACTAAAGTTTTGTCGCAATAGAAGCATTTTTAGTCAAGGTATGAGGATAATGGCTGTGGAATAAATCTCGCTCCTGCGTCCTAAACTTTGACCCCATTTTGATGGTATTCAACAAAACCAGTTCAGTATACCTCCGGAACATGCTGAAGTTTTGTCGCAATCGAAGCATTTTTACGTAAGTTACGACGCATAATGGCAATGGAATTTTTTTTTTTTTTTTTTTTTTTTTTGATTGGAGGTTTAACGACCACCGTGAGCAACTCAATGGGCTATAAGCAGTCGCCCGTCCCTAATTTAGGGTCACTGGTTCCAGGGAAGGGAGAGAGCCAGTGCCGTAAGACAAACACAACATCCATGCCTCACCGGGATTCGAACCCAGACCCCTTTCGGACGAATGATCAGAGGCCAGCGCTTAGACCACTGCGCCACCGGGGCGGCTCAATGGAATGGATCCCGCTCCTATGTCCTGACCTTTTACTCCATTTTCAATAGGGTTCGTCCCCAGGTGGTTCCCTACCACATACTAAAATTTCATCGAAATCGTATCATTTTTACGCGAGTTATCGTGGGGACGGACGGACAGACAGAGCTGGAGTATATACGCTTCTTCAACTTACGGTTGGAAAGCGTAAAAAAGACAACCACAGAATTTTCGGTTGTAATGAAAACGTCTTTTGAATTTTTCAGAGATAAAGAGATAATATACGAAAAGTATTATTCACAGTGAAAGCTATGCTAAGGAAAAACGATTTTTCAAATACGTCTCCTGGAAGGAGAGATAGAGGTGGAAAGGTGGCGTTTACGCACCCAAGCGGCAAAATTGTACATTATTTAAAAAGGATGTTTCCCATCTTTATCGTAGCGAATGATATACAGTTAAAAAAAAAAAAAAACAGATGGGCTCAGTTCTTATTGAGCCGTCAGTTTGGAACGTAGGACTACGACTTGCAGATCGTAGAGTTAAAATGAGCTAGTTGAGTATGGTTTCTAAGCGTTCATTTAATTTGCCATAGCCAACACAGGTCTATGATATGAAAAGTAGCTTACGTAATTTTTACAAACTAGCAATCATGCCCGTTCTCCGAACGATGAATTTATAAAATCATTTTTTAAACATAAAATTAAAGAAAGGGAAGAGTAATTAAGGTACCGAAAAATAATTTAAAATCTGTAACTGTTTTACGACGTTTTTGTTTTTTTTGTTTGGAGGTTTAACGATCACCGTGAGCAACTCAATGGGCTATAAAGGCCGCTAGTGGCCGAGTGGGAAACGTTCGTGACTGCCACGGAAATGACCTCAAGTTCGATCCACTAATTATTCGGCGTGCGTCGGATGGGCACGTTAAGCCGTCGGACCCCGGATACTCGTCCTCCGGTAATAAATAAGGGCGTCTTCCTCCCCCTTTCTACTTAGCTTCCGTGTCACTTTCCCATCGGGCACTCTAGGTCTTAAGGCTGTCTTTGAATGAGTGTTAGGCTTCATCTTCTGCGATAGATGGCGCAAAATATCCCTCCTTGGGCGTGGCTTTTACGTCTTGAGGGATTGTTCCAGAAGTTGGCGTTAGCGAATGACTGAAGACCTAACCATATTCAGAATGGAAGCGGCCTCTCGTTGGCTTCACAATGAAAAGACAAAATACACGCTGTTACGTTTTAACCAATGACATTGTTTGGGGGTGGAACTTAGTAGGTAAGCGTAGTTTCTGTCTCAAAGTGAAGTGTTTTCTGGTAATGTACACATTTTCTCTTCAAAAAATGAACGTACAGTAGAATTTTTTTTGATTGGAGGTTTAACGACCACCGTTAGCAACTCAATGGGCTATAAGCAGTCGCCCGTCCCTAATTTAGGGTAACTGGTTCCAGGGAAGGGAGAGAGCCAGTGCCGTAAGACAAACACAACATCCATGTGTGACTGGGATTCGAACCCGGACCCCTTACGGACGAATGATCAGAGGCCAGCGCCTTAGACCATTGCGCCACCGGGGCGGCCCAGTAGAATTTAAGATGATCTATAGAAGACAAGATCCCAATCACACTTCAGTGCCCATTCT
Organism: Macrothele yani; assembly: GCA_039090855.1. NCBI lineage: Eukaryota > Metazoa > Arthropoda > Arachnida > Araneae > Macrothelidae > Macrothele > Macrothele yani. Next base: position 108,557,539 of record CM076999.1, on the reverse strand, counting down.
TTGATTTCTATTTGGCCTAGATAATTAAAATAATCAGACAGAAATGAGAGATTTCGTTTCTTCCACATAGAAACACTGCCAAGTTTTCAACTTCTGCCGCCATCTAGCGCCAATTTGGAATACTTTCGAAACAGATAAATTGAATTTTTAAAAAATCTAACAAATTTTTCGGAAAAATAACCGCCACACGTATTAGCTATGGGTCGTTTTTATTTCTGCTGAAAATTTCAAAATCTACAAAGAAATAGTTTTCGAGAAACTGTGTACAAAAGAATTTGCATTACAGATATAGGACAGAATTTCCGTTACACTCATTCAAAGACAGCCTTAAACAACCTTCCTATTTCTAAGGGTTGTTTAAGACCTGGGGTCAGACACTCCCTTCCTAAAATCCTCTACATATGATCTGATCTGATCTACAAGAGCATTGTGGGCACGTTAAGCCCTCGGGCCACAGTTACAGACCCCCCGGTAGTAAATAAGGGCGTCTTCTACCTCGCTTCCGTGTCACTTTCCTATCGGGCACTCTAGCCCAAATCTCCTAGCTTCCTATTTCTAAGGGTTGTTTAAGACCTGGGGTCAGACACTCCCTTCCTAAAATCCTCTACATATGATCTGATCTGATCTACAAGAGCATTGTGGGCACGTTAAGCCCTCGGACCACAGGTACTGGCCCCCGGTAGTAAATAAGGGCGTCTTCTACCTCGCTTCCGTGTCACTTTCCTATCGGGCACTCTAGCCCAAATCTCCTAGCTTCCTATTTCTAAGGGTTGTTTAAGACCTGGGGTCAGACACTCCCTTCCTAAAATCCTCTACATATGATCTGATCTGATCTACAAGAGCATTGTGGGCACGTTAAGCCCTCGGGCCACAGTTACTGACCCCCCGGTAGTAAATAAGGGCGTCTTCTACCTCGCTTTCGTGTCACTTTCCTATCGGGCACTCTAGCCCAAATCTCCTAGCTTCCTATTTCTAAGGGTTGTTTAAGACCTGGGGTCAGACACTCCTTTCCTAAAATCCTCAACATATGATCTGATCTGATCTACAAGAGCATTGTGGGCACGTTAAGCCCTCGGGCCACAGGTACTGGCACCCCAGTAGTAAATAAAGGCGTCTTCTACCTCGCTTCCGTGTCACTTTCCTATCGGGCACTCTAGCCCAAATCTCCTAGCTTCCTATTTCTAAGGGTTGTTCAAGACCTAGGGTCAGACACTCCCTTCCTAAAATCCTCTACATATGATCTGATCTGATCTACAAGAGCATTGTGGGCACGTTAAGCCCTCGGGCCACAGGTACTGGCCCCCCGGTAGTAAATAAGGGCGTCTTCTACCTCGCTTCCGTGTCACTTTCCTATCAGGAACTCTAGCCCAAATCTCCTAGCTTCCTATTTCTAAGGGTTGTTTAAGACCTGGGGTCAGACACTCCCTTCCTAAAATCCTCTACATATGATCATGACCAATAGGCTATAAGCAGTCGCCCGTCCCTAATTTAGGGTCACTGGTTCCAGGGATGGGAGAGAGCCAGTGCCGTAAGACAAACACAACATCCATGCTTCACCGGGATTCGAACCCGGACCCCTTAATGCACGAATGATCATAAGCCAGCGCTTAGGCCACTGTGCCACTGGGGCGGCGTTTTACGATTTAGAACAGCGTCGTGAGGTCAATGCACACGGTTAAAACGGAGTAGGCTGTGGTGCCCCTTAATTTTAAATCAAAATTTGAAATTTTCAAAGCGCTTCAGTGATTTTGACAAAATTGCTTTTAAACCTATCAGCATTTTGAAACAGGAAAGCTAAACTTTCCTTTTGAATTTTTTGGTTTTCAGACTTTTTTCTAGGTGTAGAAGTGGTAGAAAAATTCAAGTAGACAATGTTCCAAAGCCGCCATTTTGATTTTTTTTTCTTTTTATTGTTTTCGCATTTTTCTAGATATACGGATATTAAGACCTATTAGCATGCCACTTTTCAGATCTCTAGGTCATTCAGAAGTAGTCGAACAATTCGCAAAAAATTCAAGCAGACAATGTTCTAAAGCTGCCATTTGGATTTTTTTTTTTTTCGTACTGGACGTTAAGAGCTATCAGCATGCTAATTTTCAGATCTCTAGGTCATTTAGAAGTAGTCGAACAATTAGCAGACGAATACACTCGCATTTTCCCTCCTTGCGTTTTATATCCGAGGCGAAATCCTCGAATGTAAAACAAAAGAGGGAAAATGGGAGTAGATAAAAATGGGGCATCCGGCGCCAAGATGTGGCGGAGGCGTGCAGTGGAAGGTCCTCCCCCCTCCCCATTCAGGTTGATCGCGCTGGGATGGAACTTCGATTCCGAGATTTGGCAACATCAGAGTGGGTGGGTAGGAAGGGGGGATGCCAAGGTGTTGGATGTGCTGCCCCTTAGGGGTGAATGATGAAACTTTATTAATTTTTATTTCGAATGAGGGAAACATCAGAGTGGATGATCTTGTGGGTGGACAATAGAGGAGGGACGGGCGGCATCCACTAAACGGATGTGCTGCCCTCTAGCGGTGAATGATGGAACTTTATTAATTTTTATTTCGAGCGATAGCAATATCAGAGGGGTGGGTAGGAAGGGAGATGCCAAGGTGTTCGATATGTTGATGTGCTGCTCCCTAGCGGCAATCGATGGAACTTTATTAATTTTCATTCCGAGATGTGGCAACATCAGAGTGGGTGGACAACAGAAGAGGGGGGGGGACACCAACCAAACGATGGATGTGTTGCTTCCTAGCGGTGAATGATGGAACTTTATTAATAAATTTTTATTTCGAACGTTGACATCAGAGTAGGGTCGGTAGGAAGGGGGATCATGATCATATATTTTTTTTTATTGGAGGTTTACCGACCACCGTGAGCAACTCAATGGGCTATAAGCAGTCGCCCGTCCCTAATTTAGGGTCACTGGTTCCAGGGAAGGGAGAGAGCCAGTGCCGTAAGACAAACACAACATCCATGCCTGACCGGGATTCGAACCCGGACCCCTTACGGACGAACGATCAGAGGACAGCGCCTTAGACCATTGCGCCACCGGGGCGGCTATCATGATCATGATCATATGTAGAGGATTTTAGGGAGTGTCTGACCCCAGGTCTTAAACAACCCTTGGAAATAGGAAGTTAGGAGATCTGGGCTAGAGCGCCCGATAGGAAAGTGACACGGAAGCGAAGTAGAAAGTGGGAGGAAGACGCCCTTATTTATTACCGGGGGCCGACGGCTTAACGTGCCCATCAGATACACGGCGGGTATTTAGTGGATATGTTGATGTGCTGCCCCCTAGCGGTGAAATAATGGAACTTTATTAAATTTTATTTCGAACGATGGCAACATCAAAGTGGGTGGAAAGGGTGACATGATTTGGGCAAAGACTGTTTTTTTTACTTGCTTTTAATGTATGAATTATTCTATTTTCATGTGTGTACAAGAAATATATTCATATCTACTTATACATAAAATTCGATTGCAACAGAAATAGCGAAGAAAATGTTCGCTATTTCTGTTCCTAATTAATTTGTTTTCACATACTTTTTTTTTTTTTGAGATTTAACGACCACCGTGAGCAACTCAATGGGCTATAAGCAGTCGCCCGTCCCTAATTTAGAGTCACTGGTTCCAGGGAAGGGAGAGAGCCAGTGCCGTAAGACAAACACAACATCCATGCCTCACCGGGATTCGAACCCGGACCCCTTCCTACGAATGATCAGAGGCCAACGCCTTAGACCACTGCGCCACCGGGGCGGCTCACATACTTCTATCATTCCGATAAACGTTTTTCTTCGCTATTCCCCCATTTTAACTGAAACAAAATACTTTTCAATGTATACGTTTTTCGTTCAACTTTGTGAATTATCAATTTTATTCTAACTTTATTTTCTCGATTCAACCCCCCCCCCCCACACACACACAACATACTTTCTACATTATTACTTTTCTATATCTAACTTAATTTATTTTCTTGCTTGCTTTTCCTATATAACTTACATTTGCTTTTCTTACTTGCTTTTAATGTGACATAATCTATTTTTTCTATCTAGCATTTTCGTGTGTGTACCAGAAATATATATTCAGATCTACTTATACATAACATTTGATTGTAACAGTAATTTACTTATTCTTACTTTATTTTTACATTTCTTTCTAACAAACGTTTTTCTTGTTATTTCCCCTATTTTAAATAAAAAAAAAAAATACATTTCAATGTTTTGCGTGTTCGTTAAACTTTGTGGTAACTTTATTTTTACATTTCTTTCTAACAAGCATTTTCTTCACCATTCCCCCTATGTAACTTAAACGAAATACGATTCAATGTTTTGCGTGTTCGTTAAACTTTGTGATATATCAACGTTATTCTGTGCTTAGTATACTTCAGACTTTGTAAACTATCGACATTATTCACCATTTATTCTTACTTTATTTTTCCGATTGAACCAACATACGCTTCATAACGACTTGATATTGCAAGATGTACCAAAACTTTAAATATTTGTTTCCCTAATAGCTTAATCTGTTTCTCTTATTTGCTTTTGAGTGTTCCTAAAAGCTTGCACATTTTTTGTATTCTTTTCTAGTTTGATGTACTTTTCTATTCATTGGCACAGACGAGAAAAACATTCATCCTCAAGACATACCTGTAAATTCTAAAAAGGTTCATGCGCTAAAATTTGTATCCTTTGCGATATATTTTCTGTATATTATTTCTTACCAGGCAGAAAAAACATTTGTTCTGGAGACAAACCAACTAAATCATGAAAGGAATCTTCTAAGACTTACTTCTTTTTCCTGTATAAGTTTTCGGATATTAAATATATATTATGGTAAGTCAGAACTTACGATTCTTGTATATTTACACCAAAAAACGGATTACCATCTTCAGAATTCATACCAACTAAGTCCGTACTTCCACTAAAGAAAAGTAATCTTTTACGAAGACTTAGTTCTTTTTTCTGTATAACGAATCACTATCCTTTCGAAATGCTACTCATGACATACTTCAAGAACATATTAGTACTAAACATAGAGAACAGTCAATCGTATTCTAAGTATGGTTTCTCTTGATTCTTATAAAGGAACAGACTGCAAGAAGTCTCCCACACTGAAACAAACATCATCAATTCATTGCTTTCATGTCTTTTCCACATCAAATTCTATAGTTCCACATCAATGATGTTCTTAACGCTTCACCTTGTATACGAACATTTTTCTCTGATCTTAGAAGTTATTTCCCCTAAACAATAATTAAACCTCTTACAATAAGCCAGTGAACAACGTTCATCACTTCATGAAGCATACAAATGTTATTTTCGTTCCCATCCACTTTGAAACCGTGAGAGAAAGCTAACAGAACTCTTTCAGAAAACATTTATGAAATTATTTGTTTTGATTTTTCTTCAAAAAAGCTAATATTTAAAACGTTCATTTTTCTAAAAGGCGAAATTTGAGTTCATGAAATTTCTTCGGGTCAGTTTTTTTCTTTCATGCAATTTCGTCAGGTCTTGAAAAGTTCGTTTTTATAAAAGGGGCGATTTTTTAAATTTCCGTTTTCTTAAAATCGCAAAAATCCCATAGAATAACATGGGAAATGTCTTCCACATAAAAGTCAGTTTTTATCATCTTATGTCTTACTAAAAGTCGATATTTGAAACGTTCATTTTTTCTAAAAGGCAGTTTTTTCTTTCGTGAAATTTCACCAGGTCAGTTTTTGCTTTCATGAAATTTCGTCAGGTCAATATTTTTGATTAATCATTGTCCGCCAGTGAAATCTGACGGTTTTTGAAACGATAGTACAAGGTTGTAATTTGATAAAAAACAAAATTTATTTTTTGTACTTACAGAGAATTAGATGTCATTTATAAATAATAATGGAAAAAACTGGATGAAGAATGTAAGTTTTAAAAATGACGTCATCCAAATGACCACCCAGCAAAAACACAAGTGCTGGGAAACTGCTGGCCACCAGCTGGCAGTGATAGGTCACTGCTGGCTGAAATCTGCCGCTCACGGCCCGGTAGTGGTCCGTTGGTGGCAGCGCTATCAGTTGGCGAGCCATTGATGGCCCTGCAGCATCGCCGTGAATTGTGGGCCTCCAAGCAAGTGCCACTAGTGGCCCGTTGCTGGCAACCAATGCAACCCCCCAACAGCAGGTGGAAGCATCGGGACTGCGCATGCGCAGAAGCAACACTTGCTGTGTCTCTCATGGTACCAGTTAGTTGAAGACGACGCTATCGCCATCGTGTTATTTTAGTGGATGTTAAGAAAAAAATCCATATGTGGAGAGGCGAATCACTTTACTAATGAAATTTTACGTCGACGAAGATATCAGATTAAGCCGTGAAATACTAGATTACAGCCATGAAATACACCCCATCCATTCCCATGAATAACAATTCATGGAATGGAGTGGATGAATAACAAGAAAAAATTTGAAACCGCTTGAAACACATATCCTGGAAAACCATTAAAACAGCGTTTGTTGGAAAAAAAGAATTATACGCGTACAAAATTTATTAATTATTTGAAAGAAAAAAAAAAAGCAACGCTATGTGGTGTACTCATCCATGGGTTGAATACACAAGACTGGGAGGAATTCGCTTCTAAAAATAACGAGAAGTAAAATAAAATATCTTTTACTCTTTAAAACAAATGTAGCTTCGGACAACGGAAAGGAAAGACACAATGTTAAAAATGTAACAGAATGTGACATGAACCCGGGTAAATATATATTTATTCAACAATCTCTTTTCAAGACGGCAAGGACAGTACAAAACTTTGGAAAGCGACTCTAAGTATGTACACGCCTTGAAAATGAGCGAAGTTCCCTTAAGGTAAAAAAAAAAAAACTATCGTTACGTTGAAAAAATTAATTTATCAATTGCATGAAACTGACTTTTATGAAAAATACCTCTCAATATTGTAAAATGAAAGAGGGAAGCATTCGATTACAAATTGCATACCAAACAGATAGCTTCCAGCACATGTCCGAGCGTAGTGGATGATTAGTCCGGTCGGTAGCGAGCGCGGCTTCCACGTAAACGGCCCAGGATAAAATCTAGTCAGATGCGAGCGGGCGTTTTTCCGGTCTGTCGAGAAAATTTCCCGAGCGCAGTGCGTTAATTCACAAGCTTCGTAAGGGTAGACAAAAAAAAAAAAAAAAAAAAAAAAATGTAGCTTTAGAAAACTGCGGTTATCCTTGCTTTTATTATTATGGCTACTACTGGGAAATTGGCAGACAAGATTCGGCAAGCCACCAGTTACGTCACGTGGTTGCTGGCTGCCACTAACGGCCCACTAGCGGACCACATTAGGCTAGCCATCATCTCTGGCACGTGCTTGAAGGGCCACTTGTGGCAGCTACTGCCTGTGATGGACCACTGATGGCCCTGTTGTGGCATATGACAACTGCTGGCCCTTCTGTTGGCCACCCGGACATTTTATTGACGGTTCGGCAGCGGCAAATTGGTGCTGGGCCAGCAAGACTGTTTTTGCTGGGCACCATTCTTGGCACCCTCGTAATCTGTCATTGAAACTCCGCACAGCACGTGGAATTGCCGCTGTTTCCCCACGAATTGCGTCCTTCAGTTCTTGTGTAGTGCGCGGTTTGTTAATGAAAAATTTCCGTTTGGGGTAACCCCCGAGAAAATAATCGCATGGCAACAGGTCAGGCGAGCGAGGTGGCCACGGCATGTTTCCTCGTTGAGAGATGAGGTGATCAGGAAAGATCTGTCCGAGAACCTCCTTCGATGTACGCGCAGTTGCTCTGTCTTGTTGAAACCAAATTTTTTGTGGAGTTAATTCGTCGTCTGCGAAATTCTGGCAAGAGAAAGTCTCGCAACATGGTAAAGTAACGTTCAGAATTAATAGTAACTGAATTTCTATCTTGTCCAAAAAAGTACGGTCCAATTACGCCGAAATTGGCTACTCCACACCATATGGTAACACGTTCAGAATGAAGGGGTCGTTCATGGAGTTGCCGTGGGTTGTTAGGCGACCAATATCGAAAATTCTGTTTGTAAACACAACCAGACAGGTGAAAATGTGTTTCGTCACTAAACAAAACAACCACGTCGTCATTTAACAGTTCGAGCATGTTTTCTGAAAAAGTTTTACGATTTTCTAAGTCCTTTGGCTTTAACTGCTGAACGACCATCATTTTGTAGGGATGGCAATTCAAATCTAAATGCAGAATTCTCCGTACACGTCGATCCGAAATGCGCCTGCCAGCTGAACGACGGGGGCTGTTTACTATCGCCTCTCTAACAGCTTCGACGTTCTCTGGAGGGCGGACTGTTCTTATTCCTCCAGGCGGCTTTCTTTTTAATGCAGAACTAGTGTCCCTAAAGTTCTGTATACACAGCAATATTGTGTTCCGACTTTTTTTTTTTTTTATTTGAGGTTTAACGACCACCGTGAGCAACTCAATGGGCTATAAGCAAATTTAGGGCCACATGCCTGACCAGGATTCGAACCCGGACCTCTTACGGACGAATGATCAGAGGCCATTGATTCGAGGTTTAACGACCACCGTGAGCAACTCAATGGGCTATAAGCAGTCGCCCGTCCCTAATTTAGGGCCACTGGTTCCAGGGAAGGGAGAGAGCCAGTGCCGTAAGACAAACGCAACATCCATGCCCCACCGGGATTCGAACCCGGACCCCGTTCTGATGAATGATCAGAGGCCATCGCTTAGGCCACTGCGCCACCGGGTCGGCCATGTTCCGACTTCCGAGTAGGAACTCTTCCGTGACGCCGGACATTGATATGCAACCTAAACGCTCGTTGCGTTCGAACGCAACGAGCGTTTAGGTTTTTACTACAGATTTTTTGCCGCCCCGGTGGCGCAGTGGTCTAAGGCGCTGGCCTCTGATCATTTGTCCGTAAGGGGTCCGGGTTCGAATCCCGGTCAGGCATGGATGTTGTGTTTGTCTTACGGCACTGGCTCTTTCCCTTCCCTGGAACCAGTGACCCAAAATTAGGGACGGGCGACTGCTTATAGCCCATTTGAGTTGCTCACGGTGGTCGTTAAACCTCCAATCAAAAAAAAAAAAAAAAAAAAGTAAGTTTTAAAAATGACGTCATTCGAATAACCACCATTCTTGCGAACGCACCCTCGCAAACTGTCACTGAAATTAAAACCTGACGTTTTTAGGTTGGTCATAACTGCCGGTAGGCAGAGGCAGGCTTAACACGGGAGATGGTGTGGCGCTGGACACGTAATGCCATTTCAGTCGCTGTGGATCGTTGTAACCTTGCATTACATCGTGCTTTTGTGGTCGAAACATTTTGAAAAACGGCGAGCCGCCCCGGTGGCCCAGTGGTCTAAGGCGCTGGCCTCTGATCATTTGTCCGTAAGGGGTCCGGGTTCGAATCCCGGTCAGGCATGGATGTTGTGTTTGTCTTACGGCACTGGCTCTTTCCCTTCCCTGGAACCAGTGACCCAAAATTAGGGACGGGCGACTGCTTATAGCCCATTTGAGTTGCTCACGATGGTCGTTAAACCTCCAATAAAAAAAAAAAAAAAAAAAAAAAAAAAAAACTACAGACTCGCCGTTTTTTTTTGTTTTTTTTTTGGATTTGAGGTTTTTTTTTTTGATTGGAGGTTTAACGACCACCCTGAGCAACTCAATGGGCTATAAGCAGTCGTCCGTCCCTAATTTAGGGTCACTGGTTCCAGGGAAGGGAGAGAGCCAGTGCCGTAAGACAAACACAACATCCATGCCTGACCAGGATTCGAACCCGGACCTCTTACGGACGAATGATCAGAGGCCATTGATTCGAGGTTTAACGACCACCGTGAGCAACTCAATGGGCTATAAGCAGTCGCCCGTCCCCTAATTTAGGGTCACTGGCTCCAGGGAAGGGAAAGAGCCAGTGCCGTAAGACAAACACAACATCCATGCCTCATCGGGATTCGAACCCAGACATCTTTCGGACGAATGATCAGAGGCCATCGCCTTAGACCACTGCGCCACCGGGGCGGCTCGCCGTTTTTCAAAATGTTTCGACCACAAAAGCACGATGTAATGCAAGGTTACAACGATCCACAGCGACTGAAATGGCATTACGTGTCCAGCGCCACACCATCTCCCGTGTTAAGCCTGCCTCCGCCTACCGGCAGTTATGACCAACCTAAAAACGTCAGGTTTTAATTTCAGTGACAGTTTGCGAGGGTGCGTTCGCAAGAATGGTGGTCATTCGGATGACGTCATTTTTAAAACTTACTTTTTTTTTTTTGATTGGAGGTTTAACGGCCACCGTGAGCAACTCAATCGGCTATAAGCAGTCGGCCGTCCCTAATTTAGAGTCACTGGTTTCGGGGAAGGGAGAGAGCCAGTGCCGTAAGACAAACACAACATCCAAGCCTCACCGGGATTCGAACCCGGAACCCTTTCGGACGAATGATCAGAGGCCATCGCTTGGACCACTGGGGCGGCAAACTTAAGACTTTCTTCATCCAGTGTTTTCCATTATTATTTATAAATGGCATCTAATTCTCTGCAAGTACAAAAAATAAATTTCGTTTTTTATCAAATTACAACCTTGTACTATCGTTCCAAAAACCGTCCGATTTCCCTGCCGGACCCGTACAAGTTTAAATTTTTGATGTTGAAATAAAATTTGCAAAGATGAATTTCTTTCATTACAATATATATATATATATATATATATATCATCATAATCATCATCATCATTGTCAACCATTATCAATCCACTGCTGGACGAAGGTCTCCCCAAGTTTCCTCCACAACGGTCTGTCTTGTGCCAGTCTCCTCCATGTCACCCCTGCATACTTTCGAATTTCATCCACCCATCTCCCATGTGGTCTTCTTCTGGGTCTTTTCCTGTCCCTTGGAATCCAATCTAAAATTTCGGCTGTCCATCGATGATCTGTCCTTCTGACAGTATGTCCAGCCCATTGCCATTTCAGGGATTTGACTCTGATCATGATGTCTTCCACTCTAGTCATTTTTCGGATCCACGAGTTCCTCTTCTTATCTCTCCTGGTTACACCAAGCATGCACCTCTCCATGCTTCTTTGAGTTGTCTGCAGCCTTTGTATGTCTCTTTTAGTTAAGGTCCACGTCTCTGCACCATACGTAAGCACTGGAAGGATGCATTGATCAAACACTTTTCTTTTAAGACATAATGGCATATTGCTCTTGAAAATTATGCTGTTTCTTCCAAAAGCTCTCCAGGCAAGTTTTGTACGCCGATTAATTTCTTCATCAATGTGACCCTCACTTGATATCTGCTGTCCAAGATAAACGTACGTGTCTGTTATCTCCAGCTTTTCTCCATCAATCGATAAATCTTCATTTCTTGTAAAAGCATTGAACATCACTTTTGTCTTCTGAAAGTTCATTTTTAATCCCACTTCTTTACTCTTGTCAGCAAGTTCCTGGATCATACTCTGCAGCTCTGATGGGGTAGTTGCAAAAATGACTACGTCATCAGCAAAACGAAGGTGGGTTAGATAATCTCCATTAATCTTTATCCCCTTGTTTTCCCAGCTCAGCGACTGAAAAACACCCTCCAATGTGGCATTAAAGAGCTTCGGAGATATGTTGTCACCTTGTCTCACTCCCTTTCCAATTTTTACGTGTGTTGTATTTTCAAACAGCCTAATCTTTGCACTTGCATTTTCATAGATGTTATTAATAATATTAATGTATGCATCTTCAATACCGCAGGTTTTCAGAGCCATTGTAACTGCTGATGGTTTCACCGAATCAAAGGCTTTTTCATAATCGATAAAAGCCATGCACAATGGAAGTTCATATTCCCTCGCTCTTTCAATTAGTTCTCTCAGCACGTGGATATGATCTATTGTGCTGTAGCCACTCCTGAATCCAGCTTGTTCTCTCGGTTGAGCCGTGTCCAGTGTTACCTTCAAGCGGTGTGAAAGAACTTTAGTGAAGATTTTATAAACTACTGATAGGAGGCTGATAGGTCTGTAGTTTCCGAGATCCTCAATGTCACCTTTCTTATGTAGCAGGATCATTGTAGCGGTGTTCCAATCCTCAGGAATCTTTCCTTCATTAAGGCATCGAGTGAAAATTTGGGCGAGTACTGTTTCGATTTCTCCACTTGCTTCTTGTATGATGTCTACAGTAATTCCATCTTCTCCTGGAGCTTTTCCTCGCTTCATGTTCTTGATTGCATGTGCAACTTCTGCTGGAAGGACTGGAGGAACTCTGGTACTGGTATCTTTCATGATGTCTGGAGTGCATATATCATCCCTTTCATATAATTTGGAGTAGAAATCTTTCACTCTTGTCAAAATTTCGCCTCTATTTCTTGTTACAGAACCATCTTCTTTTCTCAGTGCCATAATCTGTTTTCTTCCCTTACTGAGATGTCCCTTTGCTATCTTTAGGCTTTGGTTGTTTTCAATTGCTTTCCTCACTAGTTCACAGTTGAATTTCCTTACGTCTTCAGTGATACTTTTTCTTACTGTCTTGCATAGCTCTATATATTCCACTTTGGAAGTCACATCTTCTTTAGTTGTCCTCATCTCTCTTCTTTTTTGCATCAACATTTTGGTTTTTCCTGATAATTTGTTCACATGCAACTTGTTCTTAGACCCAGCTAATTTTGTTGCTGTTTCCATAAGAGCTTTGGTTACTTTTCTGTTAACTTCAGAGATGTCCACTTCTTCCGATGTTAGGCCTTCTAAAGCAGAGAACCTGTTCTTCAGTTCTAACTTGAAGGTATTATGGTGTTTTTTGAGGTTGGTTATGTCAATAGACTTTGTTTGTCTTATGAGCTTGCCACGTTCAAGTTTAGCGTTGAGGTGCATCTTACATCTCACCAATCTATGGTCACTACCTGTGTTGAACTTGTTTAGCACACTGCAGTCTTCTATGACAAATTTTTTTGTTACACATAATAAAATCAATTTCATTTGTCGTCCCATTTGGATGTCTCCATGTCCATTTCCTGTGTGGCTTTTTCTTGAAGAAGGAGTTCAAGATGAAAAACCCTTCTGCCTCTGCAAACTCAACGAGAGTATTTCCACGCTGGTTTCTGTTGCCGTGACCGAATTTACCTACTGAAGTTTCATTCTGTTGCCGTTGCCCTATTTTTGCATTGAAATCTCCCATAATTATTTTCAAGTGCTGCTTACCTTTATTATTTAGATGACAAATTTCCTCATAAAATTCTTCAATTTCTTCTTCAGGATGACTTGTGGTGGGTGCATAAGTTTGAATAATCTGAGCCTGGTATCTTTTCGAGAGTTGGATAACAAGTCGTGCAGCTCTGTCAGAGGAACTTTCAACTTCTACAACTTTATCCTTCAGTTTCTTGTTTATTATAAATCCAACACCACTAGTTCTGCCAGTATCTGTCCCACGATAGTAGAAGAGATGTCCACTTTTCAGTTCCATGAGATGATCTTCTTTTCTCCTTACCTCACTTAGCCCCACGATATATATATATATATATATATATGGGGAACATTCGCTGGAGGTGCTGAAAGTATGCCTCCATTTTCGTGAAACACGTGGAGAGTCTTCAGAATCGGGCAGAAATGAATGATCGAAGGATACCAAACGTTTCCCCAATGGTTTCGCATGCCCTCCCTTCCCTTAGTTTTAACCACTGTCTGCAATCTTTACTAGATTTTATTTAAAAACATGATAATAACCCATTTCTGAATAAAAGTTAATTCCCACACAATCCTATATCAAGTTTTATGTTACATGACTTAATTGCACATAGTATATTCCTCTAAAGGTATACACGCCGCCCCTGTGGCGCAGTGGTCTAAGCGATGGCCTCTGATCATTCGTCCGAAAGGGGTCCTGGTTCGAATCTCGGTGAGGCATGGATGTTGTGTTTGTCTCACGGCACTGGCTCTCTCCCTTTCCTGGAACCAGTGGCCCTAAATTTTTTTTTTAATTGAAGGTTTAACGACCACCATGGGCAGTCGCCCGTCCCTAATTTAGGGTCACTGGTTCCAGGGAAGGGAAAGAGCCAGTGTTGTAAGACAAACACAACATCCACAGGGATCATAGCATACTTCTGGAAAATTTTAGGTAGGAATTTTAGGAATTTTTAGAAAAATTTTAGGAAAATTTTAGGAGTGTATTTCAATAAAAACTAGATGTATATTTGTATACATCTAGTAAAACAACTTTGTATACATTGTAAAGAGTTTGCTTCACACCCTTCAACCATATATACTGATAGACTGCACATGACATCAAAATTTCTGGCTCCAACATAAAATCACATGACAACAGTCAAAAAGATGGGTTACACCTGCTGTGTTTATGGTTGCTCTGAGCGATATAGTAAAGAAAGTTCTATGATTTTTCATGGGTAAGAAACGAATTAAATACCTAAGTCAATAAAGTTCAATTACTTAACCAGAAACTTGCAGCTATTGATATAAAAATATAGTAACTTAAGAAAAAAAAATGGAATGCATGTTCCAAATTCTTCGCAAATGTTCATCACATTATAAATCACAAAATGTAAACAACCCGATCATGCATGTATATATATAGCTCATAAGTAAACTTACCTGAAGAGTTTTCATTATATATGAGGCGCATTCACATAATACACCGAAAACACTGAAGTTCTGCAGCGTAAATTAGTAATCATAACAGCATTTTTACACGAAATTTGGAGTCTGATGATGACGTGCCCAATGTTTGAGCCATGGCGGCTTTGATGCAGCTATTGCCAATGTGCAGTCCATTAGTATATATGGTCGAAGTTAACACCCAAATTTTTTGCATAACGTCTAATGTCTAAAGTTTAAGTATGATTTACTTCTAATGTTCAGTTCTTATCTTTTCACGTGTTATTATCATATTCAAGTATATTTACCACATTCAAGTTTCACTTTGAACATTAATATGCTGTTGAACCAGAAGCAATTCACGATTTTCACAGTAAAGTTTTCAGGTTTCACATTAAATTATAATATCCTAAAAAGGTAATTGAAAACCAAGAACTATGTACAATTGTTCACTGAATTACTTTTTTCATATTATTGTTTTAACCTTTTCCTGATTAGCCTATCTTTTTCTGCTTCCACCACAACTAATTTACTTTCAGTTTTCTTTATTTCAGCTGAACCTTGTATGATCAAGTTAGAGGCAACTGCTATTTCAACAGTATTTTGTTTTTCTACAGCTTTTCTCATTCTTTCTGTTCCCTCTTGAATTATTGATAGGGAGGCTTCTTTATCGTTTTTAAGTCTATTTATTTCTGCATCATTTTCTTTTATTTTGTCATCAAACTCAGCTTTTCTTTTTTTCTCTAGCTGCTTTTCCTTATTTTCCCTCTCTTTCTGCTTCCTTTCTTTTACCTTTTTTGATTCTTCTTCCTTCAGCTTATCAACATACTCTTTATAAAATTTATGTGAATCACGAACACTATTTAACAAATTTCTTGTTATGGGAACTTTACTTACACATCCATAGTGTTTAATGACCCCTTTAACTATTCTTAATGATGTTATAGTTGAGTCTTTTAAGTTAGCCTTGTCCTTCCTTAACAGAGCAGTGTTAACCGAAAATCCCCTTTCTGCATCAGCATTACCATGAGGTAAAACTAAAATTGACTTTATGAGTTTAGCAAGATTTGAGTATTTTTCTTTTCCGCTAGAGTCTTTAATACTAAATATATTACGCCAGTAATGATCAATCCGCACTGGAATATGCCCTTCCTCTGAAAATTTCACTAGTTCATCTAGAGTTGGCATATCGCAATTTAAAAGTTTCCACTCTTCTCTTACTCTATCAATTTGTTCCTCAGAAAGATGCAAAACACTTGAAATTCTGGTTATTTCCGAAAGTCCTTCAGTGACTGAAAGTTGAGTTGACTCTTTCTTTGGTTCTTTTACCTTTAAAACTTCTATGTCTCTTAGCTTTTGATTGCAGAATGGCAAATTTGACTTTAAATATTTTGTGGTTGCAATTAGTGATGATCTTACATCTAAGAGAAATAATTTCTGCCTGGTCTCCTGAACATTCCTGAGGAGATTTTTTGTCTTCATACCAACTTCTAACTCCCCTAGTTTTTTCCATGAATTTTTGTTTTCAAAATCTACATTCTTTAGGTCTTCTCCAAATTTCCCTGCTATAACATCATCTTGGATAAACTGAGCCATAACATTCCTCATTAAAGTATTTAAATCAGAATATAACTGGTGTATTTTTGGTTCTTCATTCTGATAACATAATGAAAACTTTTCAAAATTTTGGTGTGAAAATGAAATTAATGCTAAATAGCAAGGAGTAAGCTCATTTTTCAGGAAACAGTGAATTATTTTATACCTTGCCGAATTGCGCAGTTGTTTTTCAAATATTTTTTGAGATGGCAAGAAGTTTAAAAAATATTCTGTAATATTTAGCCATTGATCCAAGAGCCTCTGGGCTACAGAACCAACGGTTAACTATCTGTTGCTGACATGACGCAAAAGAAATTTGGCAGTGACCAATGTTATATCCTCGACAGATTTATAATCCTCTCGTCTTGCAGCACTACTCTTTAAAAAGTAATGCATATCAGTAGCAAATTCGTCAAAATCTATATTTAAGCTTGTCAAAAAAATTTTAAATGCATTACTAACAACATGCAGGTTGCAAAAACCTAGTTCCAAAGATTTCTGGCCTGTTTCTTGTTTTACAACTTCATTGAATTTGCGTAAAAAGCACTTATTTACATTTGGGCTGTCCATGGATACACAAATAATTCTGTTCAATGAAATATTGAAGGATGATAACACATCAAGAATTTCTTTTAGCAAAATATCTGCTGTTGCATGACCCAGAAAAACGCTTGTTAGGTATCGGCAAGAAACTGAATTTATTTCTGAAGACCAGTACCTGAGATACACATCCAACTGCCGTTTCACTTGTGTATTTGTAGTTTCATCAAATGCTATAGTAACCTTTCCTGGGCTACTAGATGCAATGTCTTTTTTCAAATCCTCTTCAAAATATTTTGACAATCCATGTGATATCACATAAGCAACTTTTTTTTTCTTTAAGTTGCATTTTGGCTGCAATAGCAGAATCAGGAAACATTTCTTTGAAAAGTTCAACTGTTTCAGTGCATGAAACAAAAGACATATTGTCCTTAGCAACTTTCATGGCCCATAATGCTTCGGCTTTAGCCAACTGTAAATCATGACTCAGTACTTCACTAATATTTGTTTTGGGCTGAAGATCCCGTCCTCCAAAGGCTTTCAGGATGGACTTATTTTGAAATTTACTTTGAAATTTCTGCAAATGTTTTTTTCCTTTATGATGTGCTTTTACTTGTGAAAAGCCACTATTAGAAATGTTGAAAGTTTCTGAACACAATATACACTTAGCAGAAAATATTGTTTCAGTTGCAGAACACCATTCTTTCAACTTCACTCCGTCCAATTCTTTGGCGAGCCACGCATCTTGAAATTTCGTTTTGGATTTAGGCATCTTAAACACTTGTATTACTAACCAGAAAATGAAAGGGAAGTACAAAAACACGTTCCAATATTGCAAAACCAGACAACTTCCCGAAAGTTGGCTGCGAGGATGTCAGAAGATATGAAAAAAAAAAAAAAGCAGGTCACCACTAGAGAACTGAACCTGCACACAGCACAGAGAACACCATAAAAGATGTAAAACCAGAAACTATCATACGCATCTCACGCAAGTTCAGTCAAAGCGAGTCGGAGCCGAGATATATTGCGCATCGAAGGTTGCTGTCGCCGACGCATGATCGAAGGTCAATGATCACGTGCTCTACTGCCTGCCAAGATAATACTCAGCTACCATCCCATCGTCATTACCGGAGGTTACGGAAGGAGACCACATGTTTCCTCTTTGCTTCCACCCACCTGCGGTTTACAATAACAAAACATCAGCAGAAAGAGGAGGTTCCACAAGGCATGTACAAAAATAAAGTACGATCTTCTGCGTGCCACGGAGTTCGTCTGCAAAGCGCAAACCAGGGGTGAAAATGACCCCTCCCCTTTTCCCTTAGATCTCTTGTTACTCTCGAAAACTGTTCGAAGGCAAAAAAAAATGGAACGCCCGCCCCGAAGCAAGTGCATCTCGATGGCGTCATTTTTCCCTCCCTTCAGCAGCACAGCATATAGGCTGTGTTTCTACAATAACAGGTCTTTTTACCTTACCGTAATGGTAAATTTATTGCCGTTAATAACGGTTGTGTTTTTAATAAAAATAAGCTTACGAAAATTTTAGGATGAATAGCAAATTTTAGGTCTAATTTTAGGAATTTAAGGAGGGTCACAAAATATTAGGAATTTTAGGAGGAATGCGACCCCTGCATCCATGCCTAACCGAGATTCGAACCCGGACCCCTTTCGGATGAATGATCAGAGGCCATCGCTTAGACCACTGCGCCACCGGGGCGGCCCCTAAATTAGGGACGGGCGATTGCTTATAGCCCATTGAGTTGCTCATGGTGGTCGTTAAACCTCCAATCCCAAAAAGAAAAAAAAAAAAAAGGTATACACAACTCGCCTATTTTTACAAACACTGAAATTAATTCCATGCGACAATAGTTTAGGCAAAACTGATGTGTCTTTAATAGTGCTGCTAAAATGGCTATACGGGTGGTGGGTGCTTTTTCATAAACCCCTACCCGAAAGCCAGTTGAGATGAAAGCTGAATGTAATTCTTATGTCACTAAAATTGCTTAACATGAATAATGTAATTAGGTATGGCTTGCATTATGCCATTCACCAAATTCTATGTATTAAAAGAAATAAAAACATTCAACTCTCACCTAGGATGGGGTATGGCTATTTTCAGAAATATTTATCATTACATCTATTAATACACAAAATGTACAAAATTCATAGTGACTGAAATTTCACAGTGAAAGACTCAGCATTTAAGAATCTTAGCTAAACTTGTTATCTCAGAATCTAGAGCTTCAGCTTCTTTTGCCTTTTCTATAAACTTTCATTACTTATCTTTGAGTTCTTGGACCGCTCTCCTTTTACGATTGGCCACTTCAACTTTGTCAGATTTCTTCTTCTTTAAGGCTTCTAACTCTTTTTGATGAAGCATTTTTGACAGCTAATATCATTGATTTTGTGATGACCACATTGAGTTCTTTTTCACTATTATTAGCTTAACCACCTAACGATTGTATTGCACTGTAAACACTTCTTTCTGCAACAACTGCATGTTCTTCTAAGTTTTCAATTAAAAGTTCGTTGTTAAAGAAAAGCCTCTTTCAACTGCAGCATTGCCATGAAACATGCATAGCAGCTTCTGTAAGAACTTGATAAAGTCATGGTTTGTGCTTTGTAGTAAATTCATCAGGAAATGATCAAGTTTGTACTCCTTAGGATTGAACTGTTTCAGTTGTTCTTTAGAAGATTCACAAAATTGTAAATATTCCCACTTCACAACATCAGCTTTTGATGAAGACATGTTTTTTTTATATATATATATATATATATATATATATGTCATGGGACATCGACTACATGGCGGTTTATAAGGGTGCCGGTTCGTGTTTCCTTCTAGGTGTGCAAACTTGTCTTCATTCAGGTGCTGATGCAAAAAAAAAAAAAAAAAAAATCATGACCACCCACTCATTTTCATTACTTCATGACTTTCATGACCAGTAGACACTCTGAAGAATGAGTGATGAGATGATTACTAAGAAAATGTTTTTGGCCCAAGTGGTAGGAAGGAAAGGCA
Organism: Macrothele yani; assembly: GCA_039090855.1. Taxonomy (NCBI): domain Eukaryota; kingdom Metazoa; phylum Arthropoda; class Arachnida; order Araneae; family Macrothelidae; genus Macrothele; species Macrothele yani. Next base: position 108,537,840 of record CM076999.1, on the reverse strand, counting down.
GAGGAAGGCCAAGGAAGTCATGGGAGGATCAGACACAGGAGTGTCTGCATGAGAAAAAGATGTTGAGTATGAAGTATAGAAGGTATTGTGTATGTCGTCTGATGGATGCCAGTGAAGCCTGTGTTGTGCATCAAGATCACTGTAAATGGAGAAATTTGATACGACAACAATAAGTAAATAATCAGTTAAAAAATTATCTGGTGGATTGTCTTTCTTTGTGGAGCTAACCTCTGAATCTCAGAGAACAGCTTAGTGATATGTACAAGTATGTAATAAGTTGTCAACTTTCCTTCCTGATAACGTGACCGACTCTTACGTAAAGGTTATCATTACCACTCTAAAACTACAGCTGCTGCAGCCTTTTCTTTCCTTTTTAGCATATGTAGGTTTCATTTCTATCAACCCTGGCTGATCAGAAAAATAATTATTAACAAAGAAAGAACTGTTTTATTGGTAAAGCATACTTTACACATTCATGTGTATCAATATGAACATATATATATATATATATACACACTATTTTTGAAACATGATCTGGACACATTAAAAAATAACCACGCCAAAATCATGTTGACATTCCATTATTCTTTCTGAACGTGGAGTCGAACTTCGAGTCTTTCACTGTGACAAAAAATGATGGCACCCCACCACGAATTATATACCTAAGAAAATTGTAAAAGACTCATTAAAATGAGCATATAAAAACCAAATTCATAAAAGAAAGTTCACTTCAATATATCAATTCTTTAGACTTTTAAGCAAAAAAAAAAAAAAAAAAAAAAAAGGAGGGGAGTTACCAACAAATATAAGGCATGTTTCAAAAGTTTTAGGAATTCATTGAAAACACGGATTTCTATTCAACTCATAGAGGGTGAAAAATACTAACAGAAACACATTATGTTTTACACTGAAGTGTCAAAGGTCATGGGATAGCAGTACGTAAATTTTTAACTGGCACTGCTGTCGTATAAAGGCTTCAACACACGCCACGATTTTTATCAGTTGCGAGGTGTGATCCTGTGAGTGAAGTTGGACAACCGCCAGTAGGATTGCGGCAAGCCAACATGAGTTATTGAAGTTTGAATGAAGCATGGTAGTGGGAGCCAAACAGATGGGACATCCAATTTCCGAAGCAGTGCGAACATTCAACATTTCTTGATCCACGATGTCACATGTGTACCGAGAATACCTCACGGAAGGCATTACCACCCACAATGGACAGCTCAGTGGCCGACCACGGGTGCTGAATGACCGTGATCAGTGGCGTATGACCAGGATTGTCCAGGCTAACAAACAAGTGACACTGGCTCAAATAACATCCACATTCAATGCAGGAGGTACCAGACATATTGATCAGGTCAGTCTGTGTGAATGCAGTACTCGGTATACAATGCGAGACGAACAACACATTACAGCTTCGAATTGTAATGTATTACAGCATTTATGCGTCTTCTTAGCTATAGAACTAGTGTTACAAAGTATAAATACCATATTCATATATCATTGCATATGAGACAGCAAAAGAAAAAAGAAACAGAGTAAGCAATATTAACACAAATGTAAATGCACACTGAAGAGCAATTGAATTAGAGATACCTGTCTAGTAACGTGTAGCACTACCCTTCACCCTGATGACGGCGGCGATTTGTCTCGGCATGGACTCGACAAGACACCGGAAGCGTTGGGAAGCCATACGAATCCACGACCCCTGAACAAGTTCCCACAGTTCACGAAGATTTGATGGAGGGGTCAGAGCCCTGAACATCTCTTTCGATGGCATCCCAGATGTGCTCGATGGGATTGAGGTCGGGTGACCTAGCTGGCCAAGGAAGCGAGGTCACGTCGGTGAGTGTTCATCCAACCATTCGGATACAATTCGGGAGTGATGGCACGGTGCATTGTCTTGTTGCAGAATGAGGTCCCCAGTGGGATGTTGAAGACGCACAAACGGGAGCAAATGGTCCTCCAGGATATCCCGGTAACGCTGACCTGTGAGGGACGATGTCACACCTACCAGGGGTCCCATTTCAGTCTATGTAAACAGTCCCCAGATGTGAAGGCCACCCCCACCAGCTTGAAGAGTACCCTGCTGAAGAAGGATCCATCGGTTCATGTGGTTTGCTCTGTACTCGTATCCTGCATGTACCAACATGAATCTCGACTCATCAGTCCAGGCAACATTTTTCCACATGTCTAGGGTCCGGTGGCGATGTTCCTGCACCCATGCTAATCTTTGCACCCTGTGATGTGCTGTCAGCAGCAGTACCCTCATGGGACGATGGCTTCTGTACCCTATAGCGAAGAGATGGTTCTGGATGGTGTGGCTGCTTAAACCTTTTTGTGCACCAGCGTTAAATTGCCGAGTGATTTCTTGCAGTGTGGCCCGTCTATCCGCTGTTACAATGCGAGCTAGCCGACGATGACCTCGTTCATCCACATGCTGTTGTGCACGGCAGTTGGCCCTTGCAGGGATGGTTTTACCGGATTCGATGTACGTACGGTGCACGCGTGACACAGCGGCTCGTGAAAATCCCAGTGCCTGCACGACTTCCGAGATGGAGTGACCCATTCGCTGGGCCTCGACAATTTGCCCACGATCAAATGCGCTTAGATCCTTCGTCTTACCCATACTGCGTCCGACTCTTACTGATTCCCGTCGCATCACTCCTTATATTGTCGGATCGCTGCATACGTCATGTCGTTTCCACTTACAGGGCCGCCACAGTGCCACATTTGCATAACGCCAGCTGTCTCTAATTGAATTGTTTTTCAGTGTATACACACACATATACCTGTCCAAGTAAGAGTAGTTCATTTTTTTTTCTCTTATGTGATGTGTTGTCCTCCTGCAAAACCCAGCAGTAATCACTCATCACTAACAGATCCCACCTGCCTTGATACCTCTCCTCCATCGCTTGGATGTGGAATCTTTCTTGTTCATTGCTGACTGCTCCTAGGTTGTCAAGAAAAAAGTCCAGATGCGAATGGAGGAAATGTATTTTTAAGGACATCTGGCACCCAAGGTTTTTACAGTTCTTGAGAAGATTGTAAATCAGCTGTTTGCAGCTGCCCGCTTTGTGGTTCCCCAGAAATCCCTTGACCACAGATGTGAAAGACTGTCGTGAAGCAAGCTCCAGACTGTTTAACTTTTCAGTAAAAACAGAATCCTGCAGTAGTTTCCATATCTGAGGACCAACGAAGATGCCTTCTTCATGCCTTCTTTGCATCACTTAAATGCGGAAATGTTTGCTTTAAAAGTGCAAGAAACCCAGGCCAGATTTGTCCATTGCCTTTACAAAGTTTTACCTCAGTTTGAAATGAAATGGTGAAAGCAGCACATCAGAGGGATTAACTATCTGCTTGCGATGAACGTTACCATCTCCAGGAATGAAAACATCTTGTTTAGGCTAGTCTGTTCGTTCATAATGTTCAGCTATGGCCACTGTCTCACACACATAGAAAACAACAAAATTTGGTGAAGCCACTTTGAAGCCCAAGCAAGAGCGATATCACTTTCAGATCACCGCATATTGACCACCTAAACTGGTCATATTGTATTACAGTGAGAATTTCCCCCATGCTTTCATGTTTGATTTCCTTCATTCCTACAGCATGTGTTACTGGAATGGAAGGCTTTTGGCTTCCACTGGACAGCTTTTAAACTAACCTTGAATGAGTCGCTAAATAGACGCCATTCCGTAGGATCGCAAGATATTCCTAATTGTCATTAGCCCTAGAATGTCTGAACAAAAACACATACCATCCAGCATTTCACAGAAACAACACATACCTGCCAACCTGGGAAAATGTGCATCAGTAAATTCGCACATCACATCAGTAAAATTAAAAATGGCATAAATAGCAATTAATATTCAATTTAAAATGATGTAAGTAGCAATTAATGTTCAATTAAAAATGAGGTAAATAGAAATTGATATTCAATTAAAAATGATGTAAATAGCAATTAATATTCAATTAAAAATTATGTAAATAGCAATTGATATTCAATTAAAAATGACGTAAGTAGCAATTAATATTCAATTAAAAATGACGTAAATAGCATTTAATATTCAATTAAAAATGACGTAAATAGCAATTGATATTAAATTAAAACTGACGTAAATAGCAATTGATATTAAATTAAAAATGACGTAAATAGCAATTGATATTCAATTAAAAATGACGTAAGTAGCAATATTCAATTAAAAATGACATAAATAGCAATTGATATTCAATTAAAAATGATGTAAATAGCAATTGATATTCAATTAAAAATGACGTAAATAGCAATTGATATTCAATTAAAAATGACGTAAACAGCAATTGATATTCAATTAAAAATGACGTAAATAGCAATTAATATTCAATTAAAAAGGATGTAAATAGCAATTAATATTCAATTAAAAAGGACGTAAATAGCAATTTTTTTAAAATTTTTTTTGGTTGGAGGTTTAACGACCACCGTGAGCAACTCAATGGGCTATAAGCAGTCGCCCGTCCCTAATTTAGGGTCACTGGTTCCAGGGAAGGGAGAGAGCCAGTGCCGTAAGACAAACACAACATCCATGCCTCACCGGGATTCGAACCCGGACCCCTTTCGGACAAATGATCAGAGGCCATCGCTTAGCCCACTGCGCCACCGGGGCGGCAAATAGCAATTGATATTCAATTAAAAATGACGTAAATAGCAATTGATATTCAATTAAAAATGACGTAAATAGCAATTGATATTCAATTAAAAGTGACGTAATTAGCAATTGATATTCAATTAAAAATGTCGTAAATAGCAATTGATATTCAATTAAAAATGACGCAAATAGCAATTCAGCACATAGCACATCCGACTGACTGTCGCTCGCCTTGAAATAAGAGTCCACTTTCACACTTTTTTCGACACATTGTGCATTGCTTATGTGATTGGGCCCTTTCACATGGCAAGAAATATCGTTTTTTCCAGCATGGGAAATGTTGAAGTCAGATCGGCACACTACACAAAACGCAAACTTCGCACCTTTTTGTGATCGTTTTATTCAGCGAAATTCTTTAGTATAACTGTCCTTAAGCACTTGAAAATATTTATTTGCCTTACTCAAGGCCATTGCACGGTTACGAGACAAGTAATGATAATACGAAAAACAGCAAGCAAGCACATGCGTAACTTTCCATGAATTCTCTTCCCTTGCTGCGCAGAAAGTACCAAAGCTGAAGCGCTCGATCCGCTGCGACGTGCGCGCACAGCCTTGACGGTAATCACGTGACCTAAAGCGGGAGTACGGTAGAGAGAGATCGAATCCGACTCGCTCCTCAGTGCATTGAGAGAGAAAGCGAAGGCAAAATTATGCAGATGTAAATAAAAATCTCAGGACATTAAAATCGCTAAAAATCCGTAAAATCGTTCGCGTCTTTCGTAAAACAGTATCAAAATCTGTAAAAGTTGGCAGGTATGACAACATAGACCCAAATTTCCATTTATGAACACAGACACACGTGTACTCCTCGCTAGCAGAATCCACTCTTGCAGTTGGGAACCTAAAAGTTCAGCTTGTTGTTTGGAAAGCTGTAGGTCTCGAACTATATCATTCAGTTCATTTTGCTCAATCAAGTGGGGCTCGTCTAAGTGTTTAGGAGTGTATGCAGAATGTGGATCTTCATGTGCATCCATATCTTCATCTGATGTATTTTAATCTATCTCTTCACAGTTCAATGAAGGTTTTGGTAGAGAAAGATCTTCCCCATGTGGAACAGGCCTCAAAGGCTGATGCCAAATTTGGATACTGTATTTTACTTTTATTCTTCTTTGAAAACCCACTCACTTTGGTTAAACAAAAATAACAATCTTCCTCGTGATCAGTTGGCTCACGCCAAACCATCGGAACTGCAAAAGGCATTTCAGCTTATCTTTCAGCCATTCACTCAGGCCGAAAAAGCAGGAAATGCAGTAGATATGAGCAGCCCACGACTTATTTTGATCTCCAACATGACATCCACAGTACAAATAGTAGGCTTTCCTCACAGTTTTTGTCAATGGACGGATCTGCAATTTTATAAAATACTGTCTGCACCAACATAGCAAAACTTATCAGGAACAATAATACATCCGTGATTATCCCTTTTCTCCATTTCACCAAACTTTCTCATAAACATGCAGAACATTTCTCCTTCAATGTAAAACACAACAATGGCGGTTTGGTTGCAGTTACATATTCTCTACCTGTGAAAAAATCAGTGTTGCCACCCAAAACATGTTCAGTGGTGAAATATGAAAATAAAAAGATTTAGTGTCCTTTTACATGCCTACAAGCACTAATGTGGAGCAAACAAAGTTTGCATGAAATTCAACCTGCATATAAAATAAGGGAAAAACCAAAGTTATGGTTTTTGAGAGGAACTGGTAGTACTGAATGTAATATAAGTCTAAATGGCACAGTGATTGACCAGGTGAATGAGTTTGTGTATTTAAGAAGCATGTTTGACAGAGAGAACAAATTAGTAGGAGAGTGAATTCTTCATTGAAAGTCATAGCTGCTTTGGGAGGTTTTCACAGGAATGATGGGTTCTCAAGAGAGCCCCGCATGGCTGTGTATGGAAGTGTAATTGTTCCTACTCTGATGTATGGCAGTGAAACCTGGGTACTACAGAAGAAACATAGGAGTCGTTTGTGTGCTGGAAAAATGCGTTATTCCGGGGGGGGGGGGGCGAGACTCGTTCTGATTGTGTGAGGAATGAAAATGTGTTGCAGCTATGTAATGTGCAGCAAAATGTTGTTAGCAAGGTGGAGACTAATATGCTTCAGTGGTTTGGCCATGTTGAAAGAATGAGTGACAACATGCTTACTAAAAATTTTTTTAGCCCAAGTGGCAGGAAGGAAAGGCAGAGGAAGGCCAAGGAAGTCATGGGAGGATCTGATTCAGAAGTGTCTGCATGAGAAAACAACTCTGAGTATGAAATATAGATCTTGTATACGGTGTGTGATGGGATGTCAGTGAAACCCGAGCTGTATGTCATGATCGCTGTAAATGGAGAAGTTTGAAACAGCAACAGTAAGCAAAAAATATCTGGTAGTTTGCTTCTCTTTGTGGAACTAACCTCTGAATCTCAGAGAGCAGCTAAGTGATATGTATGATGTTTGTAGTACATATTTAATGGCCCATAAGAAAAAAAAACATGACGTAGTGGTCATTTTTTAAGGACAGATCTGAAATCAGCACCCAAAAATTAGTTAAAAACAGTTACATTTGTCCATGTTATAAAAACCTTGTACACCAGTGTTATGTTCATTGCCCAGCAGGGAGGTTACCTTGCATTCACAAAGAAAGAAAAAAAAAGCCACTAGTTTTCTGAACAAATATGTTTTGCTTTACCAAGACAGCATAACTGGGAGTGCAAAAAATCTTTTAAAGGCCATTCCTAAAAAGCGAGTGGGCCAAATGGGGTAAGAAAAATTAGAAACATTGCCTCTCGGGACCATTTTCATGTTCACCTTAGCATACGCTATCTGGCATTGAAAAGCTTTTGTGTTAATATTCATAAATGAGTTTTGATCCCTAAATGAAAGTACCTTTCTTTAAAATCAGTGTTATTTAATGCCACCTTTTCACAAAAAGCAATTTTTGATGAGAGCATTTCAGATTATTTTTTTTGCGTTAATATGGATAATTTTTCACTTTGGATATCACCCCCACAATTTTTTCAAATGCCTATTGATAAATGAGTTTTGATCCCTAAATGAAAGTACCTTTCTTTAAAATCAGTGTTATTTAATGCCACCTTTTCACAAAAAGCAATTTTTGATGAGAGCATTTCAGATTATTTTTTTTGCTTTAATATGGATAATTTTTCACTTTGGATATCATCCCCACAATTTTTTCAAATGGCTATTCATAAATGAGTTTTGATCTCTAAATGAAAGTACCTTTCTTTAAAATCAGGGTTATTTAATGCAACCTTTTCACAAAAAGCAATTTTTGATGAGAGCATTTCAGATTATTTTTTTTGCGTTAATATGGATAATTTTTCACTTTGGATATCATCCCCACAATTTTTTCAAATGGCTATTCATAAATGAGTTTTGATCTCTAAATGAAAGTACCTTTCTTTAAAATCAGTGTTATTTAATGCCACCTTTTCATAAAAAACAATTTTTGATGAGCGCATTTCAGAATTATTATTTTTTTTTTTTTGCGTTTAATATGGATAATTTTTCACTTTGGATATCACCCCCACAATTTTTTCAAATGCCTATTGATAAATGAGTTTTGATCCCTAAATGAAAGTACCTTTCTTTAAAATCAGTGTTATTTAATGCCACCTTTTCACAAAAAGCAATTTTTGATGAGAGCATTTCAGATTATTTTTTTGCTTTAATATGGATAATTTTTCACTTTGGATATCATCCCCACAATTTTTTCAAATGGCTATTCATAAATGAGTTTTGATCTCTAAATGAAAGTACCTTTCTTTAAAATCAGTGTTATTTAATGCCACCTTTTCATAAAAAACAATTTTTGATGAGCGCATTTCAGAATTATTTTTTTTTTTTTTTGCGTTTAATATGGATAATTTTTCACTTTGGATATCACCCCCACAATTTTTTCAAATGCCTATTCATAAATGAGTTTTGATCCCTAAATGAAAGTACCTTTCTTTAAAATCAGTGTTATTTAATGCCACCTTTTCACAAAAAGCAATTTTTGATGAGCGCATTTCAGAATTTTTTTTTTTTTCGTTTAATATGAATAATTTTTCACTTTGGATATCACCCACACAATTTTTTCAAATGCCTATTCATAAATGAGTTTTGATCCCTAAATGAAAGTACCTTTCTTTAAAATCAGTGTTATTTAATGCCACCTTTTCAAAAAAATAAATTTTTGATGAGTGAATTTCAGAATTTTTTTTTTTTTTTTTTTTTTTGCGCTTAATATCGATAATTTTTCACTTTGGATATCACCCCCACAATTTTTTCAAATGCCTATTCATAAATGAGTTTTGATCCCTAAATGAAAGTACCTTTCTTTAAAATCAGTGTTATTTAATGCCACCTTTTCATAAAAAGCAATTTTTGATGAGCGCATTTCAGAATTTTTTTTTTTGCTTTCAATATGGATAATTTTTCACTTTGGATATCACCCCCACAATTTTTTCAAATGCCTATTCATAAATGAGTTTTGATCCCTAAATGAAAGTACCTTTCTTTAAAATCAGTGTTATTTAATGCCACCTTTTCATAAAAAGCAAAGTTTGATGAGTGAATTTCAGAATATTTTTTTTTTTTTTGCGCTTAATATGGATAATTTTTCACTTTGGATATCATCCCCACAATTTTTTCAAATGCCTATTGATAAATGAGTTTTGATCCCTAAATGAAAGTATCTTTCTTTAAAATCAGTGTTATTTAATGCCACCTTTTCACAAAAAGCAATTTTTGATGAGCGCATTTCAGAATTTTTTCTTTTTTTTTGCGTTTATTATGGATAATTTTTCACTTTGAATATCACCCCCACAATTTTTTCAAATGCCTATTCATAAATGAGTTTTGATCCCTAAATGAAAGTATCTTTCTTTAAAATCAGTGTTATTTAATGCCACCTTTTCACAAAAAGCAATTTGATGAGCGCATTTCAGATTTTTTTTTTTTTTTTTTTTGCGATTAATATGGATAATTTTTTACTTCGGATATCACCCTCACAATTTTTTCAAATGCCATCAGCCAGTGGAACAGAAAATCAAACATTATGCAAATTAGTGATTTAGGAATATTATTTTTCTCTCATTTTGTAAGAAACTTACCTTTCATCCTGTAATATCATTTTTAGGGACTGGTCTATTTTTACTTCTATCAGTTTACCATCTTCTCTGTGTCCAAAATACACCTACAATGAAAAATTAAGACTGGAAGCAACTAACAGAAACAAAAGAACAAATTCCAACACTACTTGAGAATTACAGTAGACTCTTGCTAATCTGGCCATTCCTTGCACAAAGGGATGCTGGATTAGCGAGAGTGCATAAAAATTCAGTTTAATTCTTCAGTAAATTTAATGTTACAATCACAAGTTTACTATGTGTAGTACACATGTACAGTATTACAAAAAACGTAAATAAGAAACAGGCATATGATAATAGTAAAAGAATGCGATCAATACGTACTATACTATCTCATTTACAAGGAAATGATCTTTTCATATCATCAGTACAGTAAAGCATTATGTATGTGTACGTACTATACGCAGTAAAAGAAATGTACAATTGCAATATAGCACAGTTGAAATCTTGCATTTTCTACTCAGTGTGGTCACTTCGAAACATGTCGCAGAATTTTATCTGCTTTAAAGAAGATGCTTTCCGTAATATTCTTAATTATTTCGAGGGTCCTTCCTACTTTTATTTTAAATTGAATTACATGAACGTTAGTGCTAATTCAAAACAAAACATAACGTTAAAATTTAAACTTAAATAATCAGGGAAGAAGAAGGAGGCCGGATAATTGAGGGCCGGATTAGTGAGAGTCTACTGCAAAACAACGTACACAGGCATACTACCGAGAGTGCACATAACATTAGAATGTACAGCTCACATTTTACATGCAGTCAGGGTCTGCCCACCCCCCACACACACACCATATTGTGCACAGCTATATATAAATATCATTATCAGCACAAGTGTGTCGTACTTTCACGGTTTCCCTAGTGCACTTCAAAAAACATGAAAATTACATCACCTTGAAGTGGGAATAGAGCACCATCTCCCGATTTTCATTCAAGCATGCAACAGTTACATCACCCAGGACAATGAAGTTTCTCAAGCATGCAACAGTTACATCACCCAGGACAACGAAGTTTCTCAAGCATGCAACAGTTACATCACCCAGGACAACGAAGTTTCTCAAGCATGCAACAGTTACATCACCCAGGACAACGAAGTTTCTCAAGCATGCAACAGTTACATCACCCAGGACAACGAAGTTTTTCAAGCATGCAACAGTTACATTGCCCAGGACAACGAAGTTTCAAGCAACTGAAGAAGCAGAAATAAATCTGAATGGCACTCAGTTTTCTAAGCTACTTTTGCTTAGCTTCAATTGCTTGACACTTCATTGTTTTCACTCTGCCAATCTCTCAATTTTATTTATAAAATAAGAAAACAAAATCTTTTTTGGTTTCTTACTTCAGTTGGACTTTGTGAGAAAGGCAGGAACCATAACACATGCTGCAAGCATCACTCTGATTTGGCACACTTGTCCCACCTGGTTTTTTTTGTTGTTGTTTTTCACCTTTGCACGGCAGCTTCTTTGAAAAAAGCAGAAGTTTCTTACCTTTCTCTTTGTTTCAGTGTTTATTGAAACATTAAAAATACAGTTACAGAATTTCAAAACACTACCTGTATTTGTTCTAGCCTTGTCTTATACTCAGGATCGACTTATCTATCAATGAAGATAAGGAAATTGCAAATTTAACTGTATATGTTCTAGCCTCATTTTTTACTCACGATCAACTTATCCATTAAAACTCAGGATCAACTTATAAGGTGACACTAGAACAAATACAGTTCAACTCTATTTCCTTATCTTTAGTTAAAGAACTGGGGTTTAACTGCATTTGTTCTAGCCTCGTCTTATACTCAGGATCAACTTATCTACACTACTGGCCACCCAAAATGCAACACCAAGAAAAAAGCATACGATTGGCCTGAAATTCGCAGCATGTGTCGCCTGCGAGAGGACATGCAAACAATTAACATTGCAGGGCATATGCAAATCAAGTGCGCCCGGCATGCCACCGAGAAGCACTATAAGAAGGATGCACAGAAGGCGGGGTGTAAGTAGTGGAAGTGTGTTGCGCTGCCGGACCTGTGCGTGGGAAGCTTCCTGATGCTTCGTCGAAAAATACGGCAGTCATTCCAGCACGTTTCGGAAATCGACAGAGGACGAATAGTGCCTTATCGTGACAGCGGTTTATCATACCGAGACACTGGCACCCGTGTGGGACAACATCTAGCCACAGCGAGGCGAGTATGGATTCGGTGGGTGCCGGAGGGACAGACGGACCGACGTGAGCGATTGCCACAGCCACGGCACACCACCGAACCAGAGGACCGGCATGTTGTGCGGCGGGCATTGATGGCTCGCACCGCCACATCACGAACATTAGCGCAGGAATTAGGGTGTGTTGCGCAACAACCTGTGTCAGCACGTACCGTTTGACGTCGTCTGCAGTAGTGGGGACTTGTTGCACGGCACCCATTGCTCCGATTACCATTGACGTTACACCACCGGCGAGTGCGGCGGCAGCGGGCCATTGAACGCCGCACCTGGACTATGGAATGGCACGACTTTGTCTTCTCCGACGAATCCCGCTTCTGCCTGCAACACCACGATGGTCGGATCCGCATGTGGCGGCACCGCGGCGAGAGACTGTATGACGCCTGCATTATACATCGCCATACCGGTCTGTCACCTGGCGTTATGGTTTGGGGTCGGATTTGGATATGACACCCGCACCCCTCTGGTATGCATCGCCGGTACACTCAACAGCCACCGCTACATCTCCGATGTTTTGGAGCCTGTAGTCCTCCCTTACCTGCAGGACCTGCCAGCGGCCACGTTTCAACAGGACAATGCGCGCCCCACCAGGTGTCACTGCTGCCGTGGCCGGCCTGTTCTCCCGATATGTCCCCCATCGAACACGTCTGGTCGCTGATCGGCAACCGAGCAGCCCGGCAAGCACCGCCCGCGACTACGCCTGATGAACTGTGACAACGTGTGGAAGCAGTCTGGACCGACATAACCCCAAGCCCATATCCAAAGCCTCTTTCGTTCGATGCCGCGGCGTGTAGCGGCCGTTATTGCCAGCCATGGGGGGCCACACGAACTATTGATGTCTGCGTGTTTCGCAAGTCGCACGGGCCTGTAAGCTCAATCGTTTCATCTTTGTATCTGTTGTTATGTGTCCAGTAAATCTGGCTTTGCTATCTCGTGTCCTTCTTGGTGTTGCATTTTGGGTGTATGAATGAAGATAAGAAAATCGAGAAATTTACCTGCATTTGTTCTAGCCTTGTCTTATACTCTGGATCGACTTATCAATGAATAAAGGTAAGGAAATTGAGAAATGTAACTCACTCAACTTATACCCAATATTGATTTATAAGACAAAAAATGCAGTAATTCTTGGCCATAGGAAAGAAATCTAACATGTCCCCCCCCCCAACTGTCTTTAATAAAGCCAAAACAACAAAAAAATAAAAAATGTGAAAAAAAAAAGTACTAAACTGTACCTGCAATGCATCTACTTTATATTTTTCTTCAGTATCCCATGATGGAGTATCATCAGGGTTGAATATTAAGCTCAGTTGTTCCATAAACCTGCAGAGATAGATAAATTTGTATCATTAATCTGATAAGTGCAACATAAAATACATGTTTCACAACACAGTGCATTATTTCCATAAAAGTCCAGCAAGTAAATAAAATTTGAAGTTATGGTGGGGGAGGGGGGGGGGAGAAAAGCAAAAACATTTTTACTTTGAGGGAGGAAACAACTGCTCATATATAGTGAGTTGGCTTTGCATTAGAAACACAAACCTAACAGTGCTGAATTGGGCCAAGCCTGAACAGGGCTCGGGCTGCATAATATTTATTGCGGTTCAGGCTCGGAGGGAGAAAGAATGTTATTCTTTTCTTTTAGCTGTGATTTCAAATGATTTAGTGTATCAAATAAAGGTAACTTGATCATGCTAGTTTCAGTTAACGTAACTAGTGTGATCAAGTTACCTTTATTTGTTAATATTGTTAAGTGTTTTGCCCATAATCGTCATTTAGTGTATTCTTACATACAAAGACTGCAGACAACTCAAAGCAGCATGGAGAGGTGCATGCTTGGTGTAAACAGGAGGGGTAAGAAGTGGAACTCGTGAATCAAAAAAATGACAAGAGTGGAAGACATCATGATCAGAGTAAAATCCCTGAAATGGTAATGGATTGGACATATTGCCAGAAGGACAGACACCATCGATGGACAACTGAAATTTTGGACTAAATTCCAAGGGACAGGAAAAGACCCCAAAGAAGACCATATGGGAGATGGGTGGATGAAATTCGAAAGTATGTGAGAGTAACATGGGGAAGACTTGCACAAGACAGACCGTTGTGGAAGAAAAAAACTTGGGGAGACCTTTTTTTTTTTTTTTTTTTTTTTTTTTTTGATTGGAGGTTTAACGACCACCGTGAGCAACTCAATGGGCTATAAGCAGTCGTCCGTCCCTAATTTAGGGTCACTGGTTCCAGGGAAGGGAGAGAGCCAGTGCCGTAAGACAAACACAACATCCATGCCTGACCGGGATTCGAACCCGGACCCCTTACGGACGAATGATCATAGGCCAGCGCCTTAGACCACTGCGCCACCGGGGCGGCGGGGAGACCTTCATCCAGCAGTGGATTGATAATGGTTGACAATTATGATGATGATATCACTAAGCAGTTCTCTGAGATTCAATAGGTTAGCTCCACAAAGAAATGCAAACAACCACATAAATTTTACTTACTGCTGCTGTAAAAAACTTCTGAGTATAATAAAGGAAAAACCAAAGTTATGGTTCTGAGCAAGGAACTGTTAGCACTGAATGTAATATAAGTCTAAATGGCACAGTGATTGATCAAGTGAATTAGTTTGTGTGTTTAGGAAGCATGTTTGACAGAGACAAACAGATTAGGTGGCGAAATTAATAGGCGAGTGAATTCTTTATTTGAAGTCATAGCTGCTTTGGGAGGTATTCACAAAAATGATGGGTTCTCAAGAGAGTCCCAAATGCTTTTGTATGACAGGGTAATTGTTCCTACTCTGATATATGGCACTGAAACCTGGGTAGTCGTTTGTGTGCTGGAGAGATGCATTACTTATGAGGGGTTTGTGGCAAGACACTCTCTCATCATATGAGGAATGAAGATGTGTTGCATTTGTGTAATGTGAGGCAAACTGTTGTCAAAAAGGTGAAGACATACACTGGAGAGCAATTGAATTAGAGACATCTGGCGTTATGCAAATGTGACGCTGTGGGCGGCCCTGTAAATGGAAACGACAAGACGTATGCAGCGATTCGACAATATAAGGAGTGATGCGACGGGAATCAGTAAGAGTCGGACGCAGTATGAGTAAGACGAAGGATCTAAGCGCATCTGATCGTGGGCAAATTGTTGGGGCCCGACGAATGGGTCACTCCATCTCAGAAGTCGTGCAGGCACTGGGATTTTCACGAGCCACTGCGTCACGGGTGCACCGTAAGTACATCGAATCCGGTGAAGCTATCCCTGCAAGGGCCAACTGCCAGGGACAACAGCGTCTGGATGAGCGGGGTCATCGTCAGCTAGCTCGCATTCTAACAGCGGATAGACAGGCCACAGTGCAAGAAATCACTCGGCAATTTAACGCTGGTGCACAAAAACTGTAAGCAGCCACACCATCCAAAACCATCTCCTTGCTATGGGGTACAGAAGCCATCGTCCCACGAGGGTACCGCTGCTGACCGCACATCACAGGGTGCAAAGATTAGCATGGGCGCGGGAACATCGCCACTGGATCCTAGACCTGTGGAAAAATGTTGTCTGGACTGATGAGTCGAGATTCACGTTGGCACATGCGGATGGCAGGATACGAGTATGGCGCAAACCACATGATGCAACGGATCCAAGTCAATGAGGTGGAGGGTCTTCCGGGATATCGGTGAGATAGTGAAGTGTTCGCTCTCGGGAAACCTGTTGGCACGTGGAGATAGCCAATCGAATGGAACTTATTCTTTCATCTATTAAATTTTGTTTCTTCTAACCAAGGACTTGTTATTGGGGTTACTCATTATTGTAGATCTTAAGAATTGCTGACTACACGTTCCAATATTTCAACGATCGACCTTAACTCGACAGCACTAAAAAAACCTACTTCAGGCCCGTTTGAGACATTCGGTTTCAATAACACCCGGGGGCAGATCGAACTCAGTGGGACCTAACAGAAGTCATGGGAGAACCAGATTCAGGAATGTCTTCATGAAAACAAGATTACGAGCATGAAGTAAAGAAGGCCTTGTGTACGTCATGTGATGGATGTCAGCGATGCTCAAGCTGTGTGCCAAGATTGCTGGTAAATGGAGACATTTGATATGACAACAATAAGTAAATAATGAATTAAAAATTTATCTGGGGGTCGTCTTTTTTTTTTTTGTGCAGCTAATCTCTGAATCTCAGTTAGTTAGTTAGTTAGTGGATTTTTATGGCAGAAGGGCTAGGTTTGGCCAAAGAGCGCCAGACACAGGACCATCAGGGAGAGTTTGAAAAAGGGGTGTGATGGTTAAGAGTGGGCTGATTTGGTGAGAGTTAAAAAAGAGAATAGTGGAAAGTGTAAAAGCTAGATAAGTTTTAAGAAGGAATAAACTGTGACAGTATCGTGGTGGTTGCCTAAGAGCTTCTGAAGCGTAGCTGCGCCGTCGTCCTGCAAATGAGAATGAAAATAGTGAGAATGATGACGACGAAAACGAACACAACTACATAAAACGTCAGCAATAGTGAGTAGGCAGTTGCACGTCTCACACATTGGGTCAGCGTCACCACACAGCAAATACCGACGAGTGAAACGACAATGCCCAATGCGGAGATGTTCTAGTACAACTTCTTCCCTATGGTTCGAGCGACAGGATGATTTCCAGACTCCGAGGATAGGTTTAATACTGTGCAGTTTATTCTCCACCTGTTGGTATTACAGACCCAGCCACATTTGCCTGGCATGATCATGAACAATAAAGCAAAAATCCCGGTGAAACAGTGGCAAGGGTTTGACGACCAAAGAGGAAGCAGATCTAGCAGCAGCAGCATCAGACTCATTCACTGGGATTCCAACATGTCCAGGAATCCAACAGAATTGTATCTAGACACCAGCCTTGAGCAAAGAAGTCTTCGTACAGTAAAAAGAAGTGGGAGGCCGGTGAAATCCAAAGATGACAGATTGCACAACACTCAACCAATCAGTGTACACAATAGCACACTGATGAGAGCTCGACTTCAGGTGAACAACTGCGAGATACACAGCCCTCTGAATTTTTAGAGAACAGCATAGTGATATGTAAGAAAAAATTAAAAAACAAGAGACCGACCAAGGAACAAAAAAAGCTGAACTTTTTAACCGGGTGAAAAATCAGAACATGCGATGAGAAAGTGTGTATATAACACAACATGACCAAGATGGAATTGTTCACTCTAATTTATGTAGATATTTAGAGCACACACACTATTCCCCCCCCCTTCTTTATTTGTACTTGCTAGAACATCAGCTCGATTTTTCTCTTGTGTTGCTTTCTTCTCAGCAATGGCCACATTTGTCTTTGTTGACTCTGCAGCTGCACAGCAATCCTTGCTTAGTTTTTCTTTCTGCTGATGTCATTCCCTTCCCATTTCTTCACCACTTTTCTTATTATTGATTTCATTTTATTCCATCAGATGACAATAATTTAGCCATCATGATGAAAAAACTTTTAGCTTGAGGACCACGAACGCATGATATCAAAGCTTTCACTACTTTAAATAAATGGTGTAACTTACAGAATATGAATACATTCGAACACTGATTATAACAAATTTTTGTCACTTCCGTTTTTGGAAAATTCCCTTCCCTTATCAAGCTTAAGTGCAAACATTTATGGGGGGAAAGTAACATTTAAAAACAACACTGGATAGTGAGAACATCGCTGGAAGAAAAGAAAATATGAGTACGGGGAGAAATCTTCCCTTTGATCGACTTCCGTTTTGGGAAACTTTTTTCTCCATTTCTTAGCTGAAATACAGTATTTTTGGAATAAACCTATATATTAATATAAGAACAATATTGGGCTGAAGGAACATCGCAAAAGAAAAAAAAAAAAAAACGATTACGAGAGAAATCTTCATTCTAACTTCCTTTTTCAAAAATTTCAAAGGTCAGAATTCCGTCCTCAGATTGAAAACAAAAACGAATCCCCTCCCCCAAAAAATTGCCATTCCGTTCTGCATCGATCTCAAGAATGACCCAAATGATTACGAGAAAAGCGGAATTCGCGGAAGAATCTCATGTATGAAAACTTGGTGATAAACTAGTTGGCAATTGGAGGGGTTATTGAAGTTTGCAAGCAGTTTAGCCTTGCCTAGGGTGCAAAACAGCCTGGCACCAGTTACAAATACATTTTTCTATGTGTAACAATGCTACACATGCTACTCTAACAGTAGCCTACTACAGTAGCAGCGCTACTTCTGATCACTGATTAATGCACACATTTATATCCTAGTGTAACCAGGAGTTGAAAAATGCGGTCCTCTGTGACGAGTGAAAGGTTTTAGTTGACGAGTAAAGAAGTCAGCGGAGCAGTTTACATTCAATTAGCAATTATTCATACATCATTATGCCTATTGTAGAATATACATAAAACTATTAGTTTCTTGATATACCTTACTTTAATTCACAGAAGTGATCCACGATTGTGCGCCAGAGTGGGAAACTGGTTTACCCGCGAAGAAACTGGACAGCGAATGCTGCGAGTCAAAACATCTGGTCAAGGTGTGCTTAAGAAGGAACATGAGGCAAGGAAACCGCAATCCATAATTTCCACAAATGCTGTGTAAAAAGATAGGCAGTGTAAGAGTCGTGTGCGCCTTGCAAGTTCAAGGTTTGTACTCTTCCCAGCAAAATTAATTCAAGCACTTTTCAAGGACTTTTTAAACCCAAATTATCATATGTGTGTACTGTCCTCGTCAGTCAGTACGTAGGTATTTTAGTAAGTTCAGACCATTAATCTTAGCTGGGGTGGGCACATCTTTAATGACCTGCCTGTTATCCCTTGCCCCCAGTTGGTTTATTTTATTGACTTTGAATTGACCCTCTGTTTTGGTATTTTTTGAAATCATTTTATTTCGTGGAATATTTTGAAAGGGAACATTATTTTCATATTCATCTGCTGGCATGACACTTATTGTTTGCTTTAACTTTTTACTTTTGATGCATTGATGCAGCCAGGAGACGAAGGGTCCACACATGAAAGCACAAGCAATTCCTGGAAGTTCCATCCTCCGGCAAGAATGTCTCCCTAGCCCCAGTAAATAGAAGCCCATCATAATTTGTGAATACATCATTCCACTTATTTTGCTCACATGGCTGACGCTTTATTCTGCAGCAGTATCATAGCCAAGGCACTAGCTGTCCACACACTCTCCTGGGTTGAACACAAGTTCTGTGCTATTTGATCAGCTTGGTGTTTTTATCAGAATCACACAGAAATCTATATCTTTTTAGCACAAACAATTACTTAACCCATGCTCTTTCATATCATCAACTTAAAAAAAAAAAAAAAAAAAATCAAGTACTATTTGCAGAGCCTTAAACTTTTTCAAGTACTTGAAACTGAACTTTTTTTATTCAAGGGGCTTTTCAAGGAGTGTACAACAAACCATGGAGTTGCCGCTTAGCTAATTGCTGTCAAAGGTCAAACACAGGAATCTGTGTTTCCGCGGAGCTTTTAGGTAGCTCTAAAACACTGAAGGATTTTTGCATCATCTACTCTCAAGGGAGAAAGCTGAGTTTGGTTATTATACAATGGTTAATCGTTTACATTAGGCTAGCGGTAAAATATTATTTGAGAGATGTGGCTGTCAATTTAGTTATTTGCCTGACTGGCAAACCAGCATGAAATACTTCAAGTCCTGAGTATAACTACTGGTCATCATGCAAATCTGTTCACAATATTGAATGAAAATAACAAACAGTGAGGCAAAGCAAGTAACAGCAATAATGAAACAAATATCTTACGAGGAGTCTTCATGGAAATGTAGAACACTATCTGTTACTTGGTATTCGGGATATAGAAACAGCACGGGCCACACAAGACATCCACTGTCATCAAAATGAACTCTGTAACTCGACAGATGTGGCACAGTTGGTTCCAAGGTGTTCAAATCAACAGAGCCGACATCAAAATTTATTCCCTGCTCCTGTACAAAAGAAAAATAAACATATTCTTTTTTAACGAGAAGTCACCATGCATTCTTTTACACTTTTGAAGTCACTTAGTGTGAAGTATTACCATCTTTTGCACAATCCCAAAGAGTGATGCATGAATACAATTTGAATTCAACCTCGATGACCATTTTAAAGACTATTTATTCCTAAAAATCATTAAAACATCATAAAGTTACATACATACATACATATACTATACTGTGCAAATTAATTGGGGCAAAGTAAAAAATCACTCTTTTTTCAAAAACTATGCCTTTATATCATTCTATGCCTCGATATACACTGACAAATACCTGTATTAGTATGTCCTCCTTTAGCAGAAATGATCTCTTAAATTCGTTTTGGCATTGACTCCACTAATTGAGTGCACATATTTTTGACTTCATAATCGTGGAATCCCACTTTTATAGCATTCGTTATCATGCGTTCTTTGGTTGTACAGTCCATTTTACCTAAACGTCTCTTCAAAATATTCCACAAGTTTTCTATGGGATTTAAGTCTGATGAATTTACAGGCCAATCAAGCAAATGAATTTGATTTTCCAGCATTGACCAATTTCGAATTGTGACATGGGGCCAAGTCATGTTGAAATGTCCCGTCAAAAGTTTGCAAGAATGGAACAATCCTACGTTGTAATATTTCTACATACTTGGCTGAATTCATCATACCTTGAACAGGAACTAAGCTCCCAGTGCCATTTGATGTGAAAAAACCTCAAAACATCTGTTTCAGAGGGTGTTTTATAGTTAGTTTGACATGCTGAGGTCTTAAGGGTTCACAGTTGCTTCGTCTAATGACATTTGCTTGCTAACCCTGCACAAATAAATGAGTTTCATCACTGAAAATTACCTTTTTCCAGTCATCAGCAGTCCATGATTTATATTTTTTGGCCCATGCTAAACGTTTTATCTTCATTTTCGCATTCACACATTGTTTTTTTTGTTGGTCTTCTTGCCTTCCGGCCAACTTCCAGAAGCGTACGGCGTACAGTTGAATCACTAGCATCACAACTAGCCAATAAATCTCTTTGAAGGCCGGTGCTTGTTTTTTTTTTTTTTTTTTTTTGGATTCATTTTACTATTTCTGATTAGATATTTATCGGTTCATGGAGTTGTTTTTCATTTTCTTCCACATTTACCTCTCCTTTTTGGAGACGACAATCCAGATGCATTGTATCGCGTAAGCAGTCTTGATACACTTGATTTGCCTACACCGACTGCAGAAGCGATATCTCTCACTGTCATAGAAGTGTGATCCTTCAGAGCAATTATTTTCGCACGCTTCCTTGCGGAAAAATCCATTTTTCAATACACGAAAGCAACACGTACTCAGAGAGCAAAAACTAACTTCCACCTGTCACACACGAAAGCTCACAACTGAAGCTGAAGTGCCTATTTCCTGTTTAAAACTGGTCAAACCACATTCTTACTATCAAGTTCTAACAGTCACACCACCTCACAGCTGATAAAACCGGTTTACGTGGGTTTCCGACATCAACTGGCGATCACATTACAATTCTGAGAATAAAATAGCTTGTCCCAATTAATTTGCACGGTATAGTATATCACTAAGCTGTTCTCTGGGATTCAGAGATTAGCTCCACAAAAAAAAAAAAAAAAAAAACTACCCGATAATTTTTAACTGATTATTTACTTACCGTTGACGTATCAAACTTCTCCATTTACAGCAATCTTGACATACAACTCGAGCTTCACTGACATCCATCACAAGACGCACACAAGATCTTCTATACTTCATACACATGATCTTTTCCTCATGCAGATACTGCTGAATCTGATCCTCCCATGACTTCCTTGGCCTTCCTCTGCCACTTGGGCTAAAAAAATATATTCTTAGTAAGCATCTCATCACTCATTCTATCAACATGCCCAAACCACCAAACCACTGAAGCATATTAGTCTCCACCTTGCTAACAACATTTTGCTTCACATTACACAACTGCAGCACATCTTCACTGGAGTCAATGTGGAGCACTTCCGCACAACATTACATTCGAAAAACCGTCTCGTCCTTACTATTTGCACGCCGGTGTATAAGAGCAGATCCGTTCAGCATACAGCAAGGAAGATGTAAGTGCAAGTACATGTTGTGAGAGTGGTTTGTGAAGTTCAGATATGGTGACTGCAGTGCAGAAGAGAACCAAAGGAGATGCAAAGAGCAGATTTGCATTTCCTTCAGCATTAACAGTGCACAGACGTACTTCGATGGTGTTTAAATGCGATACGCTTGTGTAAGCATGACATCTACAGGGTGTTACACTCGCTACTTTACCCGGCATTTTTGCAATAACTGTAAGAGGAATGAAGATATCGAACGAAATTTGAACTGGAGTTACCTTAGGCTGTGAGAAAGCAAATGGAAGCGAAGTGCAGTTGCGCAGGCGTCGTGGCCGTGGTCAAGAGAGAAGTGGCGGCGCTAGTGCATTGCGACTCCTCATCGCCTGCGGGATGAGCGGTCAGTTTACTGAGTCTGCCGACACAGTAGGGTCGTTGTTTTGCCGCTCGTGGAACAGTATGGTTGCGTGCGTTGTTGGAGAACAGAAAATGGTATACTTTAGTGGAGCGAGTGTATATCATGTAGACGTACTGGCAGACTAAATCATTGAAGTCGCGTCGAAAAGAATTCGTTAAGAGGTCTGGAATTTTTCAGACCTTCGTGAATCAGTTGGACGATGAGGAATTATCCATTGGATATTTCCAGGAGGATGGGGCAACATGCCGTACTTCCCATGCCAGCATGGCCGAAATGGAGTCATTTTTCGAGAACAGTCATTTCGAAGGGACTTTGGCATCCGCGCTCACCAGATTTGACGCCGCTCGATTACTTTCTCTGGGGCTATCTGAAAGGTAGAGTTTACGGCAATAAATCCACAATCCACCACTGCATTGAAATCCAACATCATTCAAGAAATTTAGGCAATTCCTGGGGACAGGCTGACCCGAATCTCCCAAAATATCGAGCGTCATGTTCAGCTCTGCCTGTACGCAAATGGTGACCATTTCCAACACATATTATGATGCCATCTCCTTTCTCGCAGCCTAAAGTAAGTCCAGTTCAAATTTCTTTTCGATATCTTAATTCCTCTTCCAGTTATTGCAAAAATTCCGGGTAAAGTAGCAAGTGAAACACCCTGTAACTTATCCAGAGTTACAGGGTGTTTGTTACAAAATTCTGTAACTTATGCAGAGATTAAATATTACATCATATAGAATGCTTTTCCTTTTAAATTGTTTTCAGGTTTCTAAACATGAATGAAAACCAACCTTGAAGGAATTTAGTAATGAAGCCACCTCTTTCTTTTGTTTTAATTCTCTGGATGCCAGTTTTCGTCTATTTCTCTCAGCAAGCTTCTGCAAAAAATAAAATTTTCAAGAACTCAATGCAAAAAAAAGGCCATTAGAAACTTAAGCAAGTAATAGGTGGGCAACAGAGAAAGCAATAATAATTATAAAGCATACAAATTTTGAAGATGTGAATCCATTTTTGGGAGTAAATATGACATGGATGTTAAGTTAAAAAATATCTGAAAACTTTAAAATTCTGTCGTCTTGGAGTGGGAATCGAACCCGCGTCTCCTGGATAGCGCCCGAGTATGCTAACCACTACACCACCCAGAACGACCAAGTTTCCAGTTATTCTGGGAGGTGTAGTGGTTAGCATACTCAGGCATTATCTGGGAGACGCTGATTCGATTCCCGCTCTAGGACAATGAAATTTTCAAGTTTTCAGATATTATCTGACTTAAGTAGCAATTTTGAAGAATATATTTAGTTTTTCTTAAATTTTCTGTTTCACACGTTAAAATTTTTCGTTTGTGACTATGGAAGGCCATGTGCACAATTATGTAAGGGAGTTTTTAAAAAAATCACTTATGTCAACAATGCAAAAATGTTGACTCACCTTCGTTCTTCGTGGACTTCGTGCTAGCTGATTGATGTTCCCGCAATATACACTGAAGTGCCAGAAAAACTGGTACACCAGTCTTATACTTGGTAGGTCACCCACGGGAGCGCAGGACTGCAGAAATACGATGGGGCATGGACAGCGCTAGCTTCTGGAAATATGCTGTAGGCAATGCACACCATACTTTCTGCAGAGCGTTCCACAATTTGGGTGTTTTCTGAGGTCTCGGATTCCTGTGTTCGATAGTGCATTGCATGACATCCCAAATGTGTTCTATCACATTCAGATCTGGGGACTTGGGTGGGAATGGCAACACCCCAAACTCAGATGAATGCTCCTGTGACATAGTCCTGATGACGAACATAGTCCTGATGACGAATGTTTTGAGTGTGCCATCAAGGGGACTCGAGTTGGGCATTGGATCCCAAAGCCCATATCGTGCAGGGTACGTTGCACATTCCGGAAGCTGATGCTTGTTGAGGCTCCAGCATTGAATCCCGATGAAACCTACGAAAGTGCTGCATGTCTATCGCATTTAAATGATTCTTGACAGCCGACGATGGTCACGTTTACCCAATGTCGTTTTACGGCCACACTGGTATCATAGGTTGGAGGTTTTGCCGGAATTCTTGTAGTCATGGTACACCCTTGCAATGGTCGTCCGTGAAAATCGGAACTTCGTTTCTACCTCTGAAATACTATGGCCAATCTCACGGGTGGCAACTATGACACCGTGTTGAAAATCACTTAAATCGTTATTACTTGTCATTCTCATGCCGAAAACAGCTGCGACTGCTGGCAAGGATGTCTATCGCTTTATATACGCACTAGCAGATGCAACCGAGTACATGCATAGGGGACGTTGCTATGTATTTTGCATAAGCTCTTCTGTACCAGTTTTTCTGGCACTTCAGTGTATTTCCTATTAGATGATATTGGCATAAGCCAGATGAACCTATATCCCTTATTCAATGAATTAGTACAAACCAGAATGAAATAAAATCTCTTAAAATTCAATGTTATTTTTTTCAGTTAGAGCCATTTAATGGTGGCTTTAACTGTTGTAACTTTTTACATGTTATATTTCCTTTGAGTGAAAAGCAATGTCTCAGTTGGAAGTAATTAATATTCACTGTGAATATATATCTTGGTAATCAAATGTGATTCAAGGGAAAATCTTTCACGTACCTCTCGGTTGTAGGTGGTCGATATTCAAATCTTTACACAGTTGTTATCTGGTTCTTGAGTGTAGGCTTTTTTAGAAGTAAGTCCGCACATTTTCTTGAGTACGATATACTTTTTTAGTTGAACTATGGGAGGCACATGAAAACAAAGGAAATGTGAAAATCATGTTGGAAAACTTGAAAAAAAAAACAATGGAAAAATGAATCACTCGAAAAAATATTCACATGAGAAAATGCCATCACCAAAAAAACTTCGTCAGACTTCCTGGATGTATTGTCCGATGCATTTCGGCAGATCTGTCTGCCATCTTCTGGGACCTCTGGTCATCCGTTCTCTCTGCAGTCTACGTTGAATATGCCACGTGCTCAGTCTGGGAATCTTTGTGTGTCATACGTCATCGAATGTGTTGTGTTGCCACTCCTGTGATTTGAAGACTCAGGAATTTTTTATTTTTTTCACTTTATGTCTGCGTGTTTGCATTGTTTCTGTTCTGTTTGCCTTCCCCTTTTTTGTTCTCTTCTTCTATCAGTATCTTCCATGGTATTGGCATTTCTACTCCACTACTAATGTTGCAGTTGAGTTTTTTGCTTCATGTGCCTCCCGTTGTTCAACTAAAAAAGTATATCCTACTCAAGAAAATGTGTGGACTAACTTCTAAAAAAGCCTACACTCAAGAACCAGATGAGAACAACTGTGCAAAGATTTGAACATTGACCACCTACAACCGAGAGGTACGTGAAAGATTTTTCCTTGAATCACATTCGATTACCGAGATATATATTCGCAGTGAATATTAACAACTTCCAACTGAGAAATTGCTTTTCACTCAAAGGAAATATAACATGTAAAAAGCTACAACAGTTAAAACCACCATTAAATGGTTCTAACTGAAAAAAATAGCGCATGAAAAACGTGTTTTTAAATCTCGATACATCGAGAAATACGTGCATCTTAAAATTAAAATAAAATTTGAACATAATCGGAATTAAAATCTGAATAATATTATGATAAAAAAACAAACAAAAAATTGGCAATGATGAATCCTCCAAAAAACCTTCAGATATGCTTACGTTGCTCACACACACCTTCCCAGTCATTCCATACGCGTTTCAACTGCGAAATTCGCAGTCTTCATCAGTGGTCTGCGATGTTCTTGCCTCAACTGCCTAGTCAAATTAAAAACTCAATTCTTTTCTTAACACATAATAAGTAATAATTATAAAAATCCTTAAAATGCAATTTCATATTTATTTTAAAAATTTTCTCAAAAATAAGGGTGTCTTATATTTCAAAAATACAGTAATTATTAAAATTTTCATCAGGTGATAATATAGTTTAATAACTATAAGTGCACACAACAGTAGTCGAAAACGTAAGGATTGCCTTTGTTTCTTAACAATTTTTGGGATATTTTATGATGCTAAATCACTTCTGTTTGCACAAGAGAAAAAGGTAAATAATTTTTACATTCAAAATTGTTGAAAACTACTTATACTGCTGTACAGTTAACTATGACTATTTTTTTTTTTTTTGCAAAACACACGACGTATATTAAAAATTCTTGAACATGGCATAATCACAAAATTTCTCAAATGCCCTCGATTACCTTTCTTAAAACTTAAGATACATGCTTTTGTGCACTTTGAACACAGACACTTTAAAATGGTGATGCAAAAGATGTATAAAAAGTTTAGCATAATTTTTAACTTTAATAAAATGAGGCTTCTGTTTTGTTATATTAAAAGATAAATTTTTCTGGGCAAGTAAATATTTTCTGCACTTGCCCAGCTGGGCATGTAACTTTTCAGATATTTTTCAAGCCCTGCCGTTAATCGGACCAAAGTTCAACTTCCAGAACTGCATGGAATTGAGCTCTTGCCTCATCAGCAGCATCGACCCCCTCCCCCCTCAGACTATCACTTGTTTTGGGTGATGGCGCAAGTTCACTGTGGCAAGCAGTTGAGTACTTTGGACAATGTCAAACGTGAGTGGCAAGAGTTCTTTGCCTCTAAACCGAAAGTCTGGTACCGTGCAGGAATTGAACAACTGGCAAACAGATGTGTTGAAACTATTGAACATGATGGCATGCACTAAATGTACCATCATTTTTCATGAATAGGTGGGTGCCTACGCTTCAGCTGCAATGGGCTAATGGTAATTTAGCAGCACAGAAAATAAAACATTAATTAGTTGTAAATGAATTTATGGCACCTCTATTGATATTGTACTGTGGAATTAACTTTTTTATGGGTCTTATGGAGGTTATTTTTCATAAAAAGTTGGTGGTCAAATTTTCGAACTAAAGCCTAGTTCGTCATCAGGACTACGTCACTGGAGTAGTTGCTGCCACTCAGTTGGAAGAGTCCAACCGCAATTATCGTTAATTGTGGTACTTCTTCTTCTTGCTATTTCCATCCGTTCTTCTAGTTTCCTCTTTACTAAGTTTGACTGGTGGGTGATTATTCTTACTGAGTCCCAGTTTATGGAGTGTCCACTTGCTTGTATATGTCTGTCTAGCCCTGCTTTGTTACTAATGTTCCTAATAGCTGCTTGGTGTTCTTTCATTCGTACTTTAATACTTCTCCCTGTTTCTCCTACATAGCTGAGTCCGCAGTTACAGTCGATGCAATATATTACTCCTTCTTGCAATTGGATGCCCACTTCTTTCTGCTTTAAAGCTGGCAGGAATTTCTTTAATTTGTTACTTAGATCTGGAGCAAGCCTGATACTATATTTTGTTCCGATCCTCTTCAGTTTTTCGAAAAGTTCCTTGTGGTACGTAATTTTGCTGGTGAATTTGAAGTCGTTTATTTCTTGCTTCTTTTTTGGCACTTGTCTGAATAATTTCTTAACATAAGGGGGAGGGGTAATTGTTTTCTGCCAATATTTCTTTTAATTCTTCTCTGTGAAGATCTTTTTGAGCATCTGAAGAGACCAGGACTTCATTTTTTTTTTCAAAATTTGTCTTGCCGTATTCGATTTAATATAATCAGAGTGGAATGAGTAGAAGTCTAACATCTTCCCTGTGTTAGTGGGTTTTACATAATAACCTCTACAAGACCCGTAAAAAAGTTAACTAATTAGTTGTTGTTTTCTTCAAAAAAAAATAATAATAAATAAAATCCCAGGGCTTTTTGACATTTATTAAATTCCCTGCCTTTTCCAGGTTCTCAGCATCTGTGGGAACCCTGCAGATATGCAAATGCTGTATTTGAAGAAACTGCATTTATAAAATGATATTTTTGAATTTTAACTAAAATATTGATACTAGTAAAGTGACGTGAAAATCCAGTTTGAACAGCAAGAACTTCTTAATTTTCTATAAATTTTACAAAATTATGGGATTTACTTATAGGTAAAAGGATATTTACTTACAGACGAATTTTCGGGAAGCACTCCTTCCTACCCTTCCCCAGGACTACATCTACAGTAGGTGTTGCCATTTGTGAGATAAATTGCAACGTTTCAAATTAATTAATATTGTACCTAGCTTCTTCTTTTCATTTCCAGTCCCTCTGACAATTTTCTTTTCAAGAAATGCCGCTAATGTGTCAGGATTTCTAGTGTCTTAAAGCACTTTGTCCTGTAATTTGAATATGTCTGTCCAAACCTGTTTTGTTTGTCACATTTTTAATTGCAGCTTTATGCTCTCTCTCTCTCTCTCTCTCTCTCTCTCTCTCTCTCTCTGCCAATCTGCTTTTAAGCTGTCTGCCTGTTTATCCCACATAACTGAGACCACACTCACATTTTGTGTTACAGACCACAGCTTCCTGTAAAAAGATGTTTTCTTCTTTTTGCTTTAATTTTGGAAGGTAGTTACTAATTTTGTAATCCTGGAGCCAGTCTGATTAGAAGCTCCTCACAAATCCTCTAAAAACAGTCCTCTACGGTAGGTAATTTTTCTAGTTAAATGAAACTTAGTTTTTGACTTCTGATTCTTTTCTGTTTTACTAAGAATTTTCTCTACTAGTCAACAAAATTCTTAGTAAAAAAGAAAACAATCAGAAGTCAGAAACTTAGTTTCAGTTAACTAAAAAACATTACTTACCATAAATGGACTGTTTGAAAAACTTCAGAAGATGAGTGAGAAGTTTCTAATCAGACTGGCCCCAGGACTACAAAACAAAATTAATAACTACCTTCCAAAATTAAAGTAAAAAGAAGAAAACACCCTTTTACAGAAAGGGGTGGTCTACATCATAAAATGTTAGTGTGGTCTCAGCTATGTGGGAGAAACAGGCAGACAGCTTAAAACCAGATTGGCAGAACATAAAGCTGCAATTAAAAATTTGACAAACAAGACAGGTTCAGACAGAAATGTTAGGACATAATATGTTTTGGGCCACTGTAGAAGTTCTGACACATGTTGCAGCACTTTTTCAAAAGAAAATTGTCAGAAGGACTGCAAACAGAGAAAAGAAGAAGTACAACATTAAATGATTTGAAAAGTTGGAATTTAGCTCACAAATGGCTACATCTACTACTGTAGTCCTGAGGAAGGGTGGGGGTGCTACCCAGAAATTCAGCTTAATATCCTTTTATTCCTGAGTAAATCCCCTTAATTTTGTGAAATTTATAGTATATTAATTCTAGAAATACTCATGTGATCAATTATTACCAGGTTTTTAACTTAGAAAACAATCAATTAAACAACTTGTTTCTTCAGAAAGGTACAGGGTGAGCCAGATAAGAGTGGCCCGAGTATAACGAACGACAACAGGGGCCACAGGTGGCCTAATGGTTAACGTCTGTGACTGCTATGGAGAAGGCCTCGGGTTCGATCCCAGGCAGGTACGAACGCTTGAACCACTAAATATCCGTCGTGCGTCGGATGGGCACGTTAAGCTGTCAGGCCCTGGGTACTGGCCTCCCGGTAATAAATAAGGGCGTCTTCCACCCCCTTTCTACCTCGCTTCCGTGTCACTTTCCTATCGGGCACTGTAGCCCAAATCTCCTAGCTTCCTATTTCTAAGGGTTGTTTAAGACCTGGGGTTAGACACTCCCTTCCTAAAACCCACTACATATGGTCTGAACGACAACAGTCAGGAAATGTTACTATATATGGTAAAGAATAGTTGAAATGACAGAAAACAGGAGTAATTTACCTGCATTTACAACAATTGTTGTTGAACATAGCACTACGAATTGATGGTGTCCGTCAAAAGAATGGGCCGACTATCCTGTTCGCAGACACGGCACACCAAACGCCTATCTTTTGGTTGTACAGAGGAGTCTCCATTGTCCGTCTGGGATTTGTGTCGGTCCAAATCCTGCTGCTTCGCTCATTGACATACCCGGACAGATGAAACCATGCCTCATCTGTCATGTAATAGTGTTGGGTCTATTTTACCACTGACAATGGTCTCCTGAAACCACTTACAATATTGCACTAGTTTTGCATAATCAGGAGTTTTAAGTTCTTGGAGCGCCATAACTTTGTACGGCCGAAAATGCAAATCCACCTTAAGTATGCATCGGCAAGACGTGGCAGATATTCCCGTTGCAGACGATAATTGGCGAATCGACTTCCGAGGGCTTTGTAACATCATTGTGCACACATCCTTGATATTGTCTTCAGTACAAATTGTCTTGGGTTTGTTTCTTTTCCTGTTGCACACCGTGCCGGTTTCACGAAATTTCCGCACCAACTTCTGTACCACTGATTTCGCCAGTGCTGCACAATGTGGACATTTTTCTGTAAAAAACTCATTTAAAACATAAATATGAGTTATTTCTGAAATACTGTTCCACAATGAAAATCCGCTATTCCGTACTTAAAACCATTTCCGTTGCCTTTGTTCTCTCTTCACTTACACTTATGACCACGTACCTACACTGCTCTGTCTGTGACCAACCACTCTGGATAATAATTCCTTTGCAGCTGTACACGCAGAAACTGGTTAGAAGTGGAACAAAGCGGTTTTAACTGGAAACCCATCAAACAACTTTAACCCGCCCAACAACATCTGGCCACGGGGCCTATTTTATATGGCGCACACGGTACAAACAGTTTTACATCGAAATAAAGTTTGAAGACCAAAATGTTATTTTAATTAGAAAAGCCTTCTCAGCATGATTAAGTATTTATTAATACTTTCTGTACTTAAAATAGACATTTTTAAGGTACAGCAACTTACAAGATCTTTCAAAGCACTGGGTGCTCCATCCTCAGGTGTTTCAATAAACATAAACAAAACAACTGATAAAAGCAAAAAGCATTTTCAATACCTGACGATGGAGCACCAGGTGCTGATCTTGTAAGTTGCTGTACCTTAAAATTGTCTATTTTAAGTACAGACAGTATTAATAAATAATTTATCATGCGAGAAGGCTTTTCTAATTAAAATAATGTTTAACGCACGAAGAATCCTTATTAAAACCAGAAATGTTTTTTATTCAAATTTATGCACTAGAAATGTGAGACCCTCATATTTTAGGACCCCCCTGCACTTTGCAAAACGACATGAAATGTAGTATCTGAAATAATCATTTGATGTTTCAGAATATTTCTGTTTCACAAGTTATGTTCTGTGAAAGTTCGGCTGGCTGATACGTAACGTCCGACAGTGAAAATTATTTGTGTGTCAATTGACCATTATAGTTAAAAAATACATATTAAGCATATTAATGCTTACCACTTGATAACTACCCTGTTTTCCTTTGTTGTCAGTAGAAACCACGGTTCTTCGTCCTTATCAAAACAAGGTTAGGCTTATGTGGTTAGGCCTGTTGCACAAGAATACCAGTACATGCTTAGTTCCGTCGTCATTCGTAAAATCGTTGGGATGAACATTAAGGTGATAGATATTTGAAGGTGGTGAAAGATACGTGGAATTTGTACACTGTTGAATGGGCGTTAACGAAATTGAATGACTTGAACACAAAGAATAGCGAACAGGCTTTGAATTTAAAAGAATGCTTACATAAGTTAAAAACCTGTATTGAAAGTTGATGAAATAAAATAGAAGGAAGTCGTCACAGTAAAATTCATGCGAAAGAATGAAAGATTGGTACCACACTGTCGTCGTCCTATCGCACCGTCGACATTCCCGACACGTTTCGGCACACATATATCGTGGCCATTTTCAAGGTTGTTGACTCTGCAATGAACTCTAAGGTCTGTCTTATCGTTCCACTATAGCCAACCTTACTTCAACAGTTATCATTTGTGTCACGTATATTGGAGTTCCCGCCATCTTCTGGTGTTCGTCTA
Source organism: Macrothele yani (assembly GCA_039090855.1). Classification (NCBI taxonomy): domain Eukaryota; kingdom Metazoa; phylum Arthropoda; class Arachnida; order Araneae; family Macrothelidae; genus Macrothele; species Macrothele yani. Next base: position 108,505,499 of record CM076999.1, on the reverse strand, counting down.
GTTCTCAATCTATGTTGGTAAATTTTTGATTGCTTAACGCGGATGGATTGATGTTTTTCGTGCTCGATTACATTCTTCCATGCACTGGACAATTCGACGGGAGTATTTGAATTACAATTATTCTCCTTGGTCTTTTCAATTAATACAGCCTCCGCTGTGAGGATCTTTCTGTGGGTGTTATGAGATGTTAACAGTTTTACGTTGTCCCAATCGGGGACAGCATTATCATCTTGGAAATATTGAATGAGCGATGTTTGTGTTTCGTTCTTTATCCAGAACCCAAGACGTTCCCTCTCGATATGAAATGACTTCCCCTAGTTCTTGAAAACATGTCTTCTGCACAACACAGACAAGGATGTTGAAATGAAACATTTAAAATGCATACTGCCTTACTTTTGCTTTAACGGCCTTTGCTTTAATATCTTCCAAGTTTGAATTCTTTGGGTCAACCTGAAAGATCAAAAGTAACATTATAAGCAAGTGGCCATGTAAAAATACACGACTGCAATTTAATTACATTACAAAATAAAACACGAGGTGTGAGCACAAAGTATCTGACCACACATTTTTTACGTCCTAAACTAGAAAGAGCACAAAGCCAAGACTTAGTGGCATGTGACTTTAGACTTTATTTCATGTGCATGAATTTTCACCAAGCTGTTGGATGGTTCACTTGGTGCCTAGGAGTGAAAGTTTGGCACTGTGAACTCCAAGCCCATCACATTTTTGTCATGTGCTGCAATCGCTAAGTGAGTTGAGCAGAGAATCTACATAAAATTTTGCTACAACCTTGGCCACACATCAGATGAAACAATTCAAATGATTTGAAAGGCTTTTGGTGATAAAGCTATGGGTGCAACCCAGGGGCAGCAGAAAGTGAAATTCGTTGGCCGGGCCCGAAATTTTCAATCAAGGTGCACCCCCTTTCCTTCCGTTTTCCCGGAACAAACAGAAGAAAAATAATGCCTAAGGAACTTTGTTAGGGATTAGGACCACCCGACAACTTACTTAGAGCGACTTTCTAAGGCTCATCACATCAAAAAAATCGCAATGAATTGTTTCACATCAGGTGGCCGTGTAAAATGATTCAAATGATTTGAAAGATTTGAAAGGCTTCAAATGATTCAAATGATTTTAAAGGCTTTTGGTGATAAAGCTATGGGTGCAACCCAGGGGCGGCAGAAAGTGAAATTCGTTGGCCGGGCCCGAAATTTGCAATCAAGGTGCACCCCCTTTCCTTACGTTTTCCCGGAACAAACAGAAGAAAAATAATGCCTAAGGAACTTTGTTAGGGATTAGGACCACCCTGACAACTTACCTAGAGCGACTTTCTAAGGCTCATCACAACAAAAAAATCGCAATGAATTGTTTCACATCAGGTGGCCGTGTAAAATGATTCAAATGATTTGAAAGATTTGAAAGGCTTCAAATGATTCAAATGATTTTAAAGGCTTTTGGTGATAAGGGGTTAATGGGTGCAACCCAGGGGCGGCAGAAAGTGAAATTGCTGGTCGGGCCCGAAATTTCCAATCAAGGTGCACCCCTTTCCTTCCGGTTTTCCGGAACAAACAGAAGAAAAATAATGTCCTAAGGAACTTTGTTAGGGATTAGACCACCGACAACTTACTTAGAGCGACTCTAAGGCTCATCACATCAAAAAAATCGCAATGAATTGTTTCACATCAGGTGGCCGTGTAAAATGATTCAAAATGATTTGAAAGATTTGAAAGGCTTCAAATGATTCAAATGATTTTAAAGGCTTTAGGTGATAAAGCTATGGGTGCAACCCAGGGGCGGCAGAAAGTGAAATTCGTTGGCCGGGCCCGAAATTTCCAATCAAGGTGCACCCCCTTTCCTTCCGGCTCCCGGAACAAACAGAAGAAAAATAATGCCTAAGGAACTTTGTTAGGGATTAGGACCATCTGACAACTTACCTAGAGCGACTTTCTTAGGCTCGTCACGACAAAAAAAAAAAAAAATCGCACATACGCAGAAAAAAAAAAAAAAAAAAAAAAATCTTGGCTAAATTTATTGACCGGGCACGGTTGGTTCCGCCGCCACTAACAGTGCCATAACTAGCTCTTCATGTGTCCTGTGCAAGGCTTTACACTTTGGGGCCTTTAAACATAAGAAATATACAATACAAGAACATTCAAACATATTTATAAATGAAAATATTTATCGTAATTGCACTTTTCTGGCTTTCACTTCAGCAAAATCATTGATTACATAGTCACGATTAATACCTGTTACAACTTTGGGTGCAGCAATTAATTCAACTAGCTGGTTTTGCAAGAGGCGGGTACAGCGTTAATTGTTGGTCGAAAATTAACAGCTAGTGGTTTCCCCCATTACGAAGAAAAAAAAACAGAAAGATAAGAATTCCTTTTCTTGAGTGGGTGAAATGTGAAATGAAACACAGGTCGTCTGGTGTGGGGGAACACAATGGGCCACCCCCACAACTAGTTGGGAGGTGCATGTAAATGTGAAATGGTCGATGTTGAGTAAGCAATTAGCATCATCCCAATCAGAAAGTTATGCCATTTTCTAATCTAAATCTTGGCAGGACAAACAAATGTTAGTTAAGTTATGTGTTTGCCTACTTATCTGTGAGCTGACCTCTGACATACACTGAAGAGCAATTGAATTAGAGATACCTATCTAGTAACGTGTAGCACCACTGTTCGCCCTGATGACGTCAGCGATTCGTCTCGGCATGGACTCCACAAGACACCGGAAGCGTTGGGAAGCCATACGGATCCACGACTCCTGAACAAGCTCCCACAGTTCACAAAGATTTGATGGAGGGGGTCATCTCTCTCGGTGGCATCCCAGATGTGCTCGATGGGATTGAGGTCAGGTGACCTAGCTGGCCAAGGAAGCGAGGTCACGTCGGTGGAGTGTTCATCCAACCATTCGGATACAATTCGGGAGCTGCATTGTCTTGTTGCAGGATGAGGTCCCTAGTGGGATGTTGAAGACGCACAAACAGGAGCGAATGGTCGTCCAGGATAATCCCGGTAATGTTGACCTGTGAGGGACGATGTCACACGTACCAGGAGTCCCATGTCAGTCCACGTAAACAGTCCCCAGATGAGAATGCCACCCCCACCAGCTTGAACAGTACCCTGCTGGAAAGAAGGATCCATCACTTCATGTGGTTTGCGCCTTACTCGTATCCTGCCATCCTCATGTACCAACGTGAAAATCGACTCATCAGTCCAGGCAACATTTTCCTACATGTCTAGGGTCCAGTGGCGATGTTCCAGCGCCCATGCTAATCTTTGCACCCTGTGATGTGCGGTCAGCAGCGGTACCCTCGTGGGACGATGGCTTCTGTATCCCATAGCGAGGAAATGGTTCTGGAAGGTGTGGCTGCTTACATGTTTTTGTGCACCAGCGTTAAATTGCAGAGTGATTTCTTGCACTGTGGCCCGTCGATTCGCTGTTACAATGTGAGCTAGCCGACGATGACCCCGCTCATCCACACGCTGTTGTCCACAGCAGTTGGCCCTTGCAGGGATGGTTCTACCGGATTCGATGTACTCACGGTGCACCCGTGACACAGTGGCTCATTAAAATCCCAGTGCCTGCCCGACTTCCGAGATGGAGTGACCCATTCGCCGGGCCCCAACAATTTGCCCACGATCAAATGCGCTTAGATCCTTCGTCTTACCCATACTGCGTCCGACTCGTACTGATTCCCGTCGCATCACTCCTTATATTGTCGGATCGCTGCATACATCATGTCGTTTCCGTTTACAGGGCCGCCCACAGCGCCACATTTGCATAACGCCAGCTGTCTCTAATTCAACTGCTCTTCAGTGTATTCCGAATGCAGAGACATGCATTTCTTAACATCTTCATCGTGCCAAATGCTTTTAGGAAGCAATAAAATCATACATGAGACCAGCCGATGACAAAAAAAGCTGAACTTTTTAACTGGGTGGAAAATTGGGACACACGAACGCGCAGTGAGCAAATTCAAATACAGCGTATATACAATATTTAAGATTACACTAGCCATATGGAATTATTTTCTGTAAATTATGTAAGTAAATATTAAAGTGAAGCACATTATTATATTCACAATAGAAAAGTAGGGATTTAAGAACAAAATAAAATGAAATATTTTAAAAAATTAGATTTAAAACTTACATGTGAATCTTTATTAACTAAATCCTGAGGTGAAAAGTATTTGTCTAGGAAAGTTTGTGAATTTAGTCAAGCAATTAGAAACTTGCAAGAATTAGAAACATATCCACAGATTAGATTTTAGTCATTGAAGAAGTCAATAAAGTATTTCTCAATGTAACCTTATAAAATGGCTTGCAAAATTGTTTGCTTGCATTGTGAATATGGTGACATGAATCTCCATCAATGTCAAGCAAGTGGGGAGATTTTCTCTGCCGAATTCTTGTTTTTAACCCTGTTTTTGAGCCTCTCATGACACATTCTTTCCACTTAGCTTTCAAACAAGCAAAACAAATTCCTTCTTAGAAAGAAAGAACGAAAAAAAAAAAAAAAACGGAAAGCTGCGCCACGAACTTTTAGAGGCTTCGGGCCGACGTAATACTGGCCCGAAGCCGTGCTCCCCCCCCCCCCTCCCGGCTTTCAAACATGCAAAACCCATTCTTGAAGGGAGCTAGACTCAGGGAGCCGGATCTGAATTGACACAACTCTGTGTTTTGCGAGAGAAGAAAAGCTTCTATCCGGAGAAGTCGGCTAGCTGAGACAAGAGCTGCTGGGCAGTTTACGTTACTGCAAGGAAATGAGGGGGGATGATACCCCTTTTCCTGATGCTTGATTGCACGTAAGGCTGGAGAGATATGAAGTAATTTCTCTCTTCAAAGCTCCAGTTGTTAGGAGACTTGTGGCATTGCAGCAGTACCAACCTGAAATTCTGGCCAGTAATGAATTTGGTTGATGCTGCAATACTGAAGTGCAGCTACAGAGGAGCCTTCCAGAGATAATTCTATTGTAGCACTGAGTGGCTGAGATGGACGACCTGTGATGTAAAGTGAATCCCCTTTACCCTTTCGGAGCTGGGATGAACAGATGGACAGATCTGATGCAAGGTAATTATTTTTTTAAAAATCACTTAGCGAACTTTTGGGCAGCACCTTGAACACGAGGACAAGCAGAAAGATAAGGACAAACCACTACAGCTGCCACTTCTAAAAGCCAATAACTTGATGCAACTCATGTAATTTAACAAAATATAACCCTACCTGGTTTGATGAATGATCAAAGCCGACTTAATACACAAAGTTCACCAATTATTCTGTTCAAGTTTGTGAAAACACAGTAACGTATTTCAACATCAGTTTCAAACAATGTAAAAGAACAAAAACATTATAATTAAACAAAGCAAATTAACCTTTAGTCCTTCAACACACCATGAAAAGCATTCATCAAAATGTTCCAACTGGAGACAACACTGTGCTCCTGTAAATAAAAAGTAAACTATTCATCAAAAAGAAGTTATTTACCATAATCTGTTCATGATAAGCATTAAAAAAAAAAAAAAGCTTGGAAGAAAACAGTCTCCAAGTTATGCAATGTTTAATAGAACTGCATCATAAACAAACAAACTACTAAAAGTCATTTCCAGGAATGCTAGATGAACACATTTCACTCAATTACAAAATTCATAACCTAAATTGAACAGCTTATTTAACAGACACAGAGCATATGCATTATACACTATATACCAACAAGTAATTGGACACCTGTGATAGCAATTTTTTGCAGCATCAGATTCAGTGGTACCTGGATTTAAATTAAGTACTTTCGTTCGAAAAGCTTCCGTCACTTTTTTAATCTTTGTTTCTGGGTATTTTTTTTTCAATCAAACGTTTTCTTTTAATAGGTGTTTCTTCGATAGCAGTCAGACTTTTGTTCAAAGCTTCAATTGCCTCTTTTTTCTCTGGAGTTGCAATGCATTTTGAACTAGTACTTCAGGAACATTCAAATGGTCTTGTGATTTTGAGCTGTCCTTCTTGCTCAGTTAAAATCTCTGGAAGCTTTAGTAAAGCTTTACGACACCCATCACATATCTTGTCACCTTCATGTAAATTGGCATTATGTCTCAAAATATTTTCATTTACAGATCTCAATTGTTTCTTATAATAATTATGACCAGGTTTCTCAAATGGGTTACAACAATAAAAAAAATGCTTTGGTGTACTGGGTTCACACATAGTCACAGAGTCCTAATAATATAGTAGAGTTAAAATTATAAATAATAGTGCAAGTCAAATTGTCTGAAACAATAAAAAAATATCTTATATAATAATAGGTCTTTAAGACTAAATAGAACTGACTGTACTTTTGAACTGGAGAGAGGCCTAGTTGTTCCAAACGAAGATGTCAAAAATGGTTAAACTTATTACTTAACAAACACTTATTTCACTTCCACTGAAAAAACTATTAACTTATAAAAATCATATTTTTATGTGCAACACTTTAAGTAATACTGCCAACAACTAACTGTTCACTCACTGAGATCTTAGAGGAAACTAAGCAAAAGTTGAGCTAGAGTGGGCATGAGTCACACTCCTGCAAGAACATGAATCAGACAAGTCTGTACAGGCTTGTGCCAGAACACCAGTGATTAGCAGACTATTTACTCACATGCTATCCCAAATTTGTCTGTAGGTTTAGTAAATCATTATCTGTAATAAACCCTAATGTAAATTGGTTACCTTATAGCCAATGTATATCATTTTTATTTATTTTTTACCTTACAAAAGTTAAAGGTTGCAATGTAGCCCTAACTGGTATTTAAAACAATACCATTGGTACCATAACTCCTGAACCCATTGAGATCCCACTCTAAAAGTTTCAGGATTTAAAGCTTATAAATTACAAAAAACATATATTTTTTTCAAAATAAAAAAAAAACACTATCTTAAAAAATTTTAATATTTTTTTTTAAATTAAAAAAAAATTCCTTTTTACTAAACATAGTCAAGTTGCATATCAAATTAAAATTATGAAATTCTCTTTAAAATGAGGGGTCAAACAACTATCTAGGCCCATAGAACTTGAGAAATTCAAGATTGAAAAAAGTTTATGCAAGCCAAAAAACGACAATTTTTCAAAATTTTAAAAATTAATTACATGAAAACCCAATGAGATAAAAAAATAAATAAAAAATATATTCTCATTTATATCACTAGGGAGAATGATCCATGAAGGTTTCATTGAAATCTGAAATTCAGATGGTCAGGTTGAGTGACTGGTTGATTTGGCATGGAATCACCCACTACCGGAATGAATCAACTTGTTGATCAGTGGAGGAAATGCATTGTGCTGAACAGAGAATACGTGGAAAAGTGACTAACTGTTCGTGCCACTGTATTACATATGTGAGTATAATATTTATGCATACAGTATTTTTTATTTCTCTTCTGTAATTAATAGGAATAAAAATCCAGATATGTACTGGATACCCCTTGTATTTTGCAAACTGGGGTGAAATTTACTATATTTAGAATTCTTCTGAAGTTCTATGGGTTCTGCTGTTACAAAGTGTCATTCCAGGAGATTAAGTTTTTGCTAGAATCACAGTGCATTGTTTTATACTATGCAAAGTGGGGTGAAATTTACCATGCATTTAGAATTCTTCTGAAGTTCTATGGGTTCTGCGGTTACAGAGTGTCATTCCAAAAGATTAAGTTTTTGCTGGAATCATAGTGCATTGTTTTATACTTTGCAAACTGGGATGAAATGTATTATGCATTCAGAATTCTTTTGAAGTCCTATGGATTCTGCTGTTACATAGTGTTCTTCAGTGTGTTGTTACATATTCAATAAAGTGACAAAATTTCACCGTATAAAACTTATACGAAGTATTCTGGAACTTAGCACAATAATATAAAACAATTTTGCCATGACACTGAAGATTCGATTCTCTAGCCTAGATGACAATCTTTTTTCAGTGCGGGAAGCGCATGATAAAAGGAACGGCCATCTTGTACTACAGGGAAGATTTCCATGTGCTGTTGAGACTATAACTGTACACAATTGTCATAACGCAAAACAAAGTTGCAAGAAACTTGGCACTTAAACATCTTGCACTGCAGCATCACATGAGATGAAAGAGATGACATCAAGTCTACACACTTTATGGAAAGAAGTAATGTCATTGTGAGCAGATGCTGCATGGAGCTAAAACAAAGTGATTTCATTTCATTTATTATTTTTGCTGTCATAGATTCATGATTTATTGTTACATTGTTATCTAACTATTTTGATAACAGCAAGGAAGCTCCAGGAAAAGACCTCACAGACTCCTGACTTAGCCCCGTACTCCCTAAGTAAAGTCAACAATCCAAGACAGCAATGAAATTAGTTTACTATTGGTATAGCATGAAATCTCTGCAGTGCTATCACTCTTGCCCTCCAACTTTCCGATTAACCTCTCCTTTTTTTTTTTTTTTTTTTTTTTTTTTTTTAATATAAGTTATAGTTATTGATTTCTGTTAGTTCTCTAGGTCAGTGTTTCTCAAAGTGGGTTCCGCGACGGTTCTACAGGGGTTCCGCAAGCAATTTGTAAAACATTGCCAAAATTTCCAAGAGAACCGTAACCAACCAATTCCCAGTGACCAATAAAAAATGGGGAAAATGTTCAAGAAAGTGATACATATTCTGGAAGGTGTGATCAAGGCAAAATTGTCAAATTGGCGGAAAGAAGAAAGTGCGATACAAGCTATATTAGTTTGGCATTTATGAAAGTTGAAGATAATCTACAGTGTGTCATATGCAGCAAAGTTTATCATAATAGCTAAACGACACCTGCTGAACTGCGGTGCCATTTGGAGACTACTACAGATCGAGAGCTCAAAAATAAGAATGTTGATTTTTTTGTATGCGAGTGTGATGAACTTTTAAAAGTGAAAAAACTATTTTTAATGCAGCACATATAGTGAATTGAAAACCTACTGAGGCTTCCTTTTTTAGCAAGCTATCAGATAGCACGAGAGGAGAACCTCATACAATAGCCGAGAATCTTATCAAGCCATTTGTTATTGACATGGTTAAGGGCATGCTTGGTAAAAAATCCGCCAAAGAAATAGAGAAAATTCCGCTATCAATTCCTGATGAGCAGCACGAAAAATTAATAAAGTAAATTATGAATTAAAAATCTATTTGTTATTAATGAAAAACCTCCATGCTTTTCATCTGATGGATATCAAAAATTTATTGAAATGTAGTCGAATCCCTCAATGACATCCATTTATAAAACTGTGCCAGTGGCAGACTTTTTGTGCAGTTTGAAAGGAAGATATTCATTATTATCACAAAAAACTGTGTCAGTACTCTTACCGTTTGCGATAACCTATCTTTATAAAACTGGCTTTTCTGAGTATGCCTCAACAAAAACTAAGCACCAGAAAAGCTAGATGCAGAGCCCGATATGAGATTACAACTTTCTTCGATAATAGTGAATTTAACAAAACTATGTGGCAATGAAAAGCAAAGCCATTCATTACATTAATATTTTTTAATAATGAATACTTGCATCAGTGGCATAAATTTTATTGGTTCTACATTACCTTTTTGTAAGTATCTTTTTATTGACTAATTGCCTATTTTTTGTTTCATTTTTATTTCAAATCCGTGATAAATAGTAGGCATATAGGTGCATTAATTTTTAATGGTATTTATAAAAGGGGTTCCCCGTTGCTAGACATTGTAGGAAAAAGGGTTCTATAGGATAAAAAGTTTGAGAACAACTGCTCTAGGTAATGAATTCTAAAATCTTGATCCACAGTAATGTAGACTTTGTTTTATGGTTATAGTTTTAGGTAAAACTGATATTAGTATATACTGATTTCTAGTATCATACTGATGTGTATAAGTAGTAATCTTTATTAGATCATGTTCTATGTTATGTTTTATTCTTTTATACATAATTTTCCCTAAGTTAAAATTGAATAATTGCTTAACAGTCATATTATATTTATTAGGGAAAACTCTTGTAAAACCATGAATACCCAACCGCATAAAATTATTACTGTTAAAGTTGTATTTCAAATCTATTAGTCTAATAAATTTATTTTGAAGTATTTGCAGTTTTTTAATATTGGATTGTGTTGTTTGACCCCATGTTAATATGCAATAATTAAGGCTGTGTATGAAATAAGGTAAAATATAATAATTTTAATGTTTTAACCGTAAGATTTATTAAAACATGTCTTACAATTCCTATATGTTTTGATATTTTACTCAGAAGATTTTCTATGAGTTTATTCCATTTTAAATCATTATTGAGTGCAATTCCAAGGTAAGTAAAGTTACAACTTTAATTGGTTTGTTATCCAATAATAATGGTATATTTATATCTTGTTTTGTTTTCTGTCTAGAAAAAATTACTGCTTTAGTCTTCTGTCTCATTTTTGCTTTTTTTTTTTTTTTATTCAGTCAATCCAAACATTTTGGCCATTTCTTTTTCATTGCAAGAAAGAATTGCAAGACCTTTCACAATAATATGAAAAATCTTCCAAGACTGGAAAAGAAAAAGAAAATCAAATTTCACGACTTTTCCAGGACTCCGTGCAAACCCTGAACATATAACAAAGCACGACTTGTTAGGACTTAAGTCTGCATTAAATCTATCATCACTGTGAATGTGAACAAGTAACAGACACACTAGACATTCTATGGCAGATCAAATAATACATGAATGTAAATAAAATAAGACTATGTAGGATACTTATTTTCAGGCCATTAATTCACAGGTATAATAATCAGTTTCCATGAAAACCCAACATTTACTCAAATCATTATTACCATTTTTTTTACATATATTCTACAATAATTAATTCAAATGCTTAATATTTACCATGAAGAATAGCTTTCAAGTAGCCTGGCTTTAATGTTTTTGCTTCAGATGCATCTTTAAGGGCTTTCTGGTAATTTCCTAAAAGGAATGTGATTTAAAGTTTGACCAATTAAAACAGTTCTGAATAAGTTGTTTTTTTAATTTTAATAACACATATTATCATCGATACCTGCATGCAAAAATGACTATCACAATATAACAGTATATATAACAAACCAAAATTTGTCATAGAAGACTGCAATGTGCTAAACAAGTTCAACACAGGTAGTGACCATAGATTGGTGAGATGTAAGATGCACCTCAACACTAAACTTGAACGTGGCAAGCTCATAAGACAAACAAAATCTATTGACATAACCAACCTTAAAAAACACCATAATACCTTCAAGTTGGAACTGAAGAACAGGTTCTCTGCTTTAGAAGGCCTAACATCGGAAGAAGTGGATATTTCTGAAGTTAACAGAAAAGTAACCAAAGCTCTTATGGAAACAGCAACAAAATTAACTGGGTCTAAGAACAAGTTGCATGTAAACAAATTATGAGGAAAAACCAAAATGTTGATGCAAAAAAGAAGACAGATGAGGTCAACTAAAGAAGATGTGTCTTCTAAAGTGGAAGATATAGAGCTATGCAAGACAGTATGAAAAAGTATCACTGAAGACGTAAGGAAATTCTCAACTGTGAACTAGTGAGGAAAGCAATTGAAAACAACCAAAGCCTAAAGATAGCAAAGGGACATCTCAGTAAGGGAAGAAAACAGATTATGGCACTGAGAAAAGAAGATGGTTCTGTAACAAGAAATAGAGGCGAAATTTTGACAAGAGTGAAAGATTTCTACTCCAAATTATATGAAAGGGATTATACATGTACTCCAGACATCATGGAAGGTACCAGCACCAGAGTTCTTCCAGTCCTCCCAGCAGAAGTTGCACATGCAATCAAGAGCATGAAGTGGGGAAAAGCTCCAGGAGAAGATGGAATTTCTGTAGACATCATACAAGAAGCAAGTGGAGAAATCGAAACAGTACTCGCCCAAATTTTCACTCGATGCCTTAATGAAGGGAAGATTCCTGAGGATTGGAACAACGCTACAATGATCCTGTTACATAAAAAAGGTGACATTGAGGATCTCGGGAACTACAGACCCATCAGCCTCCTATCAGTGGTTTATAAAATCCTCACTAAAGTTATTTCACACCGCTTGAAGGTAACACTGGACATGGCTCAACCGAGAGAACAAGCTGGATTCAGGAGTGGCTACAGCACAATAGATCATATTCACGTACTGAGATAACTAATTGAAAGAGCGAGGGAATATGAACTTCCATTGTGCATGGCTTTTATCGATTATGAAAAAGCCTTTGATTCGGTGAAACCATCAGCAGTTAAAATGGCTCTGAAATCCTGCGGTATTGAAGATGCATACATTAATATTATTAATAACATCTATGAAAATGCAAGTGCAAAGATTTGGCCGTTTGAAAATACAACACACATAAAAATTGGAAAGGGAGTGAGACAAGGTGACACCATATCTCCGAAGCTCTTTAATGCCACATCAGAAAATGTCTTTCAATCACTGAACTGGGAAAACAAAGGGATAAAGATTAATGGAGATTATCTAACCCACCTTCGTTTTGCTGATGACATAGTCATTTTTGCAACTACCCCAATCAGTGCTGCAGAGTATGATCCAAGAACTTGCTGACAAGAGTAAAGAAGTGGGATTAAAAATGAGCTTTCAGAAGACAAAAGTGATGTTCAATGCTTTTACAAGAAATGAAAATTTATGGATTGATGGAGAAAAGCTGGAGATAACGGACACGTACGTTTATCTTGGACAGCAGATATCAAGTGAGGTTCACATTGATGAAGAAATTAATCGGCGTACAAAACTTGCCTGGAGAGCTTTTGGAAGAAACAGCATAATTTTCAAGAGCAATATGCCATTATGTCTTAAAAGAAAAGTGTTTGATCAACGCATCCTTCCAATGCTTACGTATGGTGCAGAGACGTGGACCTTAACTAAAAGAGACATACAAAGGCTACAGACAACTCAAAGTAGCATGGAGAGGTGCATGCTTGGTGTAACCAGGAGAGATAAGGAAGAGGAACTCGTGGATCCCAAAAATGACAAGAGTGGAAGACACCATGATCAGAGTTAAATCCCTGAAATGGCAATGGGCTGGACATACTGCCAGAAGGACAGACCATCGATGGAACAGCCGAAATTTTAGATTGGATTCCAAGGGACAGGAAAACACCCAGAAGAAGATCACATGGGAGATGGGTGGATGAAATTCGAAAGTATGCGGGAGTGACATGGAGGAGACTGGCGCAAGACAGACCGTTAAGAGGAAACTTGGGGAGACCTTCGTCCAGCAGTGGATTGATAATGGTCGACAATGATGATAACAAAAGAAACACCGAAAAGAAGCATGAAAAGCCTAAAATTGCATGTTCCATTACAGATCACTCTAAACTTAATACTTAACAATGACAGATAATGTGCAGTTCACTGTAAGATCTGCACTAGATTTGTAGCAAACAAGTACTAAAGTTGTTCTGAAAAATAAGACACATATGTGTACATACATATCACTAACCTGTTCTCTGCAATTCACAGGTTAGCTTCACAAAGAAATGCAAATCACCAAATAAATTTTTAACTGATTATTTACTTACTATTTACTTGTATCAAACTTCTCCATTTACAGTGATCTTGACACACTACTCGGGCTTCGCTGACATCCATCACACGATGCACACAAGGCCTTCTATACTTCATACTCATAATCTTTTCCTCATGCAGACACTCCTGAATCTGATCCTCCCATAACTTCCTTTCCTGCCACTTGGGATAAAAATTCTGAGTTATGAGATGCTTACTAAGGCATCTCATTACTCATTTTTTCAACATGGCCAAAACAACTAAGAGTATTAGTCTCAACCTAGCTAACAACATTTTGCTTCACATTACATAACTGCAACACATCATTTCTCACATGATCAGAACGTGTCTTGCCACAAAGCCCCCGTAAGTAATGCATCTCTCCAGCACACAAATGACCCTTGTGTTTCTTCTGTAGTACATAGGTTTCACTGCCATACAGTGTAGGAACAATAACAATTTCATACACAGCCATCCATGCAAGACTCTCTTGAAAACCTATCATGCCTGTGAAAACCTCCCAAAGCAGCCATGACTTTCAAGAAGAATTCACTCGCCACTAATTTCCCCATCTAATTTGTTCTTTCTGTCAAACATGATTCCTAAATACCCAAACTCATTCACCTGGTCAATCACTGTGCCATTCAGTGCTAACAGTTCCTCGCTCAAAAACCATAACTTTGGTTTTTCTTATCCATACGCAGTTTGAATTTCATACAAACTTCGTACATCCCGGATAACATACTCTGCAACTCACTTTTGCTCTCTGCCAACAGGACTGTGTCATCAGCATACAGCAATCTGCACACACGAATATTACCAAGACATAAACCAGTATTGTCCATTTTGGCATCACGCATCCATAAACATATTAAACAGCCATGGTGACATTACATAACCTTGTCTGACTCCTGCACCAATAGAAAACCATTTTGATAAAACACCAATCACTCGTACACACGTTCTAGTGCCAACATACATGACTCTTACACTATTAAGTAGATTTCCAGCAACACCATATTTATTCAATACCACATAAGTATCCTATTTACTCGGTTGCAAGCTTTCTTTAAGTCTATGAAGGCAGCAAAAACTTTCTTACCAACAGCCGGATACTTTTCAATCATCATGCGTAATGCAAAAATTTGGTTAGCACAGCCTTTACCAGGCATAAAACCACTCTGAACATCCCGCACTTTCTCTGATGTAAGACCTCATACCTTTTCAATAATGATCTTACTAAACACTTTCTCTGGCACACTCAGTAAGCTAATACCACAATAGTTCTTGCATTCAGTCTGATCACCTTTTTCCTTATACAAGGAAACAAGGAGAGCATCCTTCGAACCCTGAGGGACCATTGATTCCTAACTCCCAACATAACTGGCAAATGTCAGTTGACCAGTTAATCACAGAGTCACCACATTTTAAGCATCTCAGCAGCTATGCCATCAACTCCCAGAGCCTTAACGTTCTAAAAATAAGACAAGGGGCTAAAATCGTAATACCTGCAAAATCCTAATAAAAGTCAGTTAGTTTCATGAAAGAAATACGGGATTACGCCGTATAATACAAATTTTGAAGATGACAATCCGATTTTTGGCGTAAATGTGACGAGGATGGCAAGTCAGATAATATCCGAAAACTTGAAAATTTTTATCGTCCTGGAGTGGGACTCAAACCCGCGTCTCCCAGATAGCGCCCGGGTATGCTAACCACTACACCACCCAGAACGACCAAGTTTCAAGTTTCCGATCAATTTGAATATAAAATGAAACTTGGTCATTCTGGGTGGTGTAGTGGTTAGCATACCCAGGCGCTACCTGGGAGACGTGGGTTCGAGTCCCACTCCAGGATGATGAAAATTTTTTCAAGTTTTCGGATATTATCTGACTTGCCATCCTTGTCACATTTACACCAAAAATCGGATTGTGATCTTCAAAATCTGTCAGTTAGTTTTTTGTTGTTGTTTTTAAAAATAAATTACAAGTTTTACTCAGGGCTTTGCTGATTTCTGAAAGCCCACTTAAGAAGTTTTTCAAGAGTCTTCCACAGTCAAGGATGACACATCAGAATTATTTATAACTTTTTAAAGTTCAATTTCAATAAAAACGCATGCTTTCCAATTGCTTAGTGACTTATTACTATACCAGCAAACAAAAAGATCAAGCATTTTTCTTTTGTTTACAAAAGAATGAAAGTTCAGAATCAGAACCTCAACTTTCTACTGTTGTCTGTTGTTCCTTGTAAAGTTGTTTTCTCTGCACAGTGAGCAGGCAGTAGGGTTTTTAAACATTAATTTCGCTGTGGAATTAACTTTTTTACGGATCTTATAGAGGTTATTATTATTCAAAAAAGTTGGTGGTCAAATTTTCGAACTAAAGCCTAGTTCGTCATCAGGACTACATCACTGGAGTAGTTGCTGCCACTCAGTTGGAAGAGTCCATCCACAATTATTGTTAATTATGGTACTACTTCTTCCTGCTATTTTGATCCCTTCTTCTAGTTTCCTCTTTACTAAGTTTGACTGGTGGGCAATTATTCTTACTGAGTCCCAATTTATGGAGTGTCCACTTGCTTGTATATGTCTGTCTAGCCCTGCTTTGTTACTAATGTTCCTAATAGCTGCTTGGTGTTCTTTCATTCGTACTTTAATACTTCTCCCTGTTTCTCCTACATAGCTGAGTCCGCAGTTACAGTCGATGCAATATATTACTCCTTCTTGCAATTGGATGTCCACTTCTTTCTGCTTTAAAGCTGGCAGGAATTTCTTTAATTTGTTACTTAGATCTGGAGCAAGCCTGGTACTATATTTTGTTCCGATCCTCTTCAGTTTTTCGATAAGTCCCTTGTGGTACAAAATTTTGCTGGTGAATTTTAAAGTTGTTTATTTCCTGCTTCTTTTTTGGCACTTGTCTGAATAATTTCTTAACATAAGGGGAGGGGTAATTGTTTTCTGCCAATATTTCTTTTAATTCATCTCTGTGAAGTTCTTTTTGAGCATCTGAAGAGACCAGGACTTCAATTTGTCTCGCCGTATTCAATTTAATATAATCAGGGTGGAATGAGTAGAAGTCTAACATCTTCCCTGTGTTAGTGGGTTTTCTAAAAAAGCTGAGTGAATATTCTTCCCTCTTGAGGTCAAGTTTAAATCAAGGAAATTGATGCTATGGTCTTTTTCCAGGCCACAGTACAATAGAGGTGCCATAAATTCATTTACAACTAGGATTAATTTTGCTTTAAACAAAAGAAAAAATTCATGCCCTGCCTCTTGATACAGCAAGGAGTGACTAAGGAACGTGAACATATCTTTTAAACAAATTTAAATATAAAAAACCTGTACCACATTGTTTTACTCTGCCACGAAAACTCCTTACGGGTCATGGAAATGGCTTAGATTCCATTCCCGCTCCAGGACTATGAACATTTTCTGAAGTGGTTACATGGAATACAGTGAAAATATACCAATAATAAGATTTTTTAGTTTCCAATTTTGAAATTTAATTTCACTTTAGAAAGGGGAAGGAGCAAAAATGCTTGCCCTAGTGATTGGTTTTGAAGAAGATAGTGTCAAAGATAGGAAAATATACATTTCATTGAAAATTATGCTTTAAAAATGTACACTGAAGTGCCAGAAAAACTGGGATACCTCTCCAATACCACATTGGTTCTCCTTGCAATCAGATAACTGCAGCAACCTGATAGGGCACGAATGCCACGAGCTCGTAGCACTATGGAGACAGAGCACACCATGTTTCTTGAAGAGTGTACCACAAATCTGTAGTGTTTGCCGGTGAAGTATTCCTGGCATGTTGAACAGCATCCCAAATGTGTTCAATGGTGTTTAAATCTAGAAAACAAGGGGACCAAGTCAGGGTGCCAAACTACATGGAATGTTTCTCCAGCCATAAATCATGTGACTATGGATGTGTGCAATGGAGCATTGCCATGTTAAAAGATGTCGCACCTATCAGAATGGCTGCATGACACGAACGGGTGCAAATGATCCCCTAAGATGGTCACGTAGCCTCCATCGGTCAGCAGATGTATGAGGGATCCTAATGAGTGTGACAACACCTCACACCATAACAGAGCCACAGCCCACCTGCACTATCCCTTGTAGGCATGCAGGATCTATTTCCTTGTGGGATTGTCACCACACCCAGAGTCGGCCATCTGCCTGAATCAGTAGGTACTATAAGGGTCGCTTGAGAAATAAGTGGACTTTAGTCATTAGGATTCCAGAAGTCGTTTTTATTTGACATATTCTCCATGGTTGTTGTGACAACGATCCCACAGATACACTAGCCTGTCAATGCCATTTCTGTAGAACTCTACAGACCGGCTGTGCAGCCATAAGAAAATGCATTTTGCACTTCAACGTCCGACGCAAAGCGCTTCCCCTTGTGGGCCCTCTTCATTGGACTGAACACATGAAAATCACAGGGCGATAAGTCGGGACTGTAGGGTTGTTGTCAAGGTGTCAGCTGCGGTACGTGGCCTGGCATTGTCCTGCAAAAGGTGTCAGCTGCGTGTGTTCTTTTGCACCTCCGATAAACGCTTTGGAACCCTCACGGCAGCAACCTTCCGATATCCCAGTTTCTCTGTGATGATGTGATTAACACGTTCCGAACTTATGCCCGTCACCTCACTAATGAACCGCACGGTTGCTCGACGATTTTGTAACACGATGTCATTCACTTTTTCACATGTTTCGTCATCCGTCATCTGGATCAAAATGACCTGGACGTGGTAGGTTCACTGCACTGCTTCGTCTCCCTTCTCGGAATTCTTTGCACCAATTAAACACTGCCGTACGCTGCAAAGCTTCATCGCCGTACACCGCATTTAACCGACGAACAATCTCCGCTGGCTGCACACCTTCAGCACACAGGAACTGGATCACACACCGTTGCGCATATCTGGAAGAATCTATCGCTGCACTAATTCACGTTTGAGCGTTGAACGTCTACCTGCGAACAAAGCAGATGACAAACCATGAGCATGTCACATGCGCAGTAGACAAATGTATCAATAAACACAATCGGTTTTTCCTGAGTTCTACATACACTGAAGAGCAATTGAATTAGAGATACCGTGTCTAGTAACGTGTAGCACCACTTTTCGCCCTGATGCCAGCGGCGATTCGTCTCGGCATGGACTCGACAAGACACTGGAAGCGTTGGGAAGCCATACGGATCCACGACCCCTGAACAAGCTCCCACAGTTCACGAAGATTTGATGGAGGGGGTCAGAGCCTCGAACATCTCTCTCGATAGGATCGCAGATGTGCTCGATGGAATTGAGGTCAGGTGACCTAGCTGGCCAAGGAAGCGAGGTCACGTCGGTGGAGTGTTCATCCAACCATTCGGATACAATTCGGGAGCTGCATTGTCTTGTTGCAGAATGAGGTCCCCAGTGGGATATTGAACACGCACAAACGGGAATAAATGGTCGTCCAGGATATCCCGATAACGTTGACCTGTGAGGGACGATGTCACACGTACCAGGGGTCCCATTTCAGTCCACGTAAACAGTCCTCAGACGAGAATGCCACCCCCACCAGCTTGAAGAGTGCCCTGCTGGCAAGAAGGATCCATCGCTTCATGTGGTTTGCGTCGTACTCGTATCCTGCCATCCACATGTACCAACGTGAATCTCGACTCATCAGTCCAGGCAACATTTTCCCACATGTCTAGGGTCCAGTGGTAATGGTTCTGGATGGTGTGGCTGCTTACATGTTTTTGCGCACCAGCGTTAAATTGCTGAGTGATTTCTTGCACTGTGGCCAGCCTGTCTGCTGTTACAATGCGAGCTAGCCGACGATGACCCCGCTCATCCACACGCTGTTGGCCATTGCAGGGATGGTTTTACCGGATTCGATGTACTCACGGTGCACTCGTGACACACTGGCTCGTGAAAATCCCAGTGCCTGCACGACTTCCGAGATGGAGTGACCTATTCGTCGGGCCCCAACAATTTGCCCATGATTAAATGTGCTTAGATCCTTCGTCTTACCCATACTGCACCCGACACTTACTGATTCATGTCGCATCACTCCTTATATTGTCGGATTGCTGCATACATCATGTCGTTTCTGCTCACAGGGCCGCCCACAGCGCCATATTTGCCTAACGCTAACTGTCTGTAATTCAATTGCTCTTCAGTGTATACCAAAATCACAGGCCCAGTCCACTTATTTATCAAACAACCCTTATACGATTCATTGGAAGAGGCTACACATTTCCAGTCATCTTGCGTCCAATGGGGGTGTTCCCGAGCCCAGGCGAAGCGCGCGGCCTTGTGTCGTCGGGTCAGCAATGATACCCAGGTGGGCCATTGGCTCCAGAACTCCACAGAACATTGGGACTGATGCACTGTCGAAACACTGATGCTCCAACTGGCTCCAGCATTGAATTGCGCTGTGATTTATGGCAATGTTACAAGTTATGATGGGTGCCAGACACCGCTCTCCATGATCGTCCTGGGCTTTTCCAGGGCCACATCTGTCTCACACTCTGGATTTCCCCCTCGAGTTTGTGTAGTACACCCTTGAGATTGTTGACCGTGTAAATCCAAATTTCGTGGCAATTTCCAAGATGGAGTGACCCATCTCCCAGGCGCCGACTCCCACACTACATTCGAAATCGCTCAAATCCTGATAAGGTGCCACCTGAATTGCGAATGATACTAGTTCAGACTTGCCAACCTTAAGAAGAGAAAAATCCTGCAAGCATACTTTCGTATGTGTGAAATATCAATGGACATAATTTGAAGCACTAATGTTACATTAATGCATTTAAAAAACGTAAAAAAATGTCTGTTAAAAAATATTAATTTTTTTGTTTAATTATGCATTGATCTAGAGGATAACCCAAATTATGACGGAAAAGGAGAAATTCCTCGAAGCCGTCATGCTCTCCATGCCTAAAGATTACAGCAAAATTTTTTGCATGGTCGAATTTCCGTTTTCGGAAATTTTCCCTCCATTTTCAGACTGAAATACAAATATTTATGAAATAAAATGATATATAACAATACTGGACAGAGGCTGCTACATCACAGGAAAAAAAAAATTACGATTACGGAAAAAATATTTATTTCGTTTACTTCCGTTTTTGAAAGACGAAGTACCGTCCCGATGCACATATTTACGAATTGGTAAAATTATTCAACGCATAGTTTCACGCACGGAGAAAAATTCCCGATGTGTATTTTTGTGCCCAGAGAAAAATTCCTGATGCACATTTTTACGCGTTATAAAATTTTGATACGTACTAGACGTGTAATTACGCATTTTGGCGAACTCTGGACTCGACACATCACTTGAGCACTGCCGTGAAAAGAGAGCTACAGCATGACGCCACGAAGCCAGCGAGACAAAGATAAGATCGCGTGACACAGCGCTCGTAAGGTCCAGTAGAATAAAAATCTACGGTTCCTGCCAATGCCAAGCCTATTCCTGCTGTGCCAGAAATCATTAGCAGAAGAGTAAACATCGCTGCCAAGGGCAGAGCAGAACTGGTGACTCAGAGGGGAAAGGTCGCTTCTCCACTAATGAACCAATGCCTCGGAGAACTTCAAACTTTCCCCTTCGCTACTTTTTAATTTACGCTACGGAAATCATGATGGAATCCAGCAATATTAATTTATAATCCGGAATTCCGGGAAATGTAATGAAATCCGGCATTGCCAGCCTAAACCTGGAGGGTTAGCAGGCCTGTAGTTGAACTTGCAGAGATAACTGCTTCTATATATACATGTCGTTTCCGGACGATACTATTTAGTGCATGGGTGTGATGACATGTAATGGAAATGGGAGCAACCTTCCCAGTTGTTTGGAACAATTACAATTATTTTATTGCACGCATTTAAAACTTTTGAAAATGCAATACACCAGGAGGAATCTGAATATATTGGTTGTAAGGCGATTCCCCCTATCAGATGTAAGAAAAGGAATAAAATATATAAAGGCAAGTAAGATGGTTATAAAAAATGTGCCACTGATAGCATCATAACTTGGAACTACAATTTAATGATAGGACTGAGATTCATTATGGAGATCAGGATGATTTACAATGTAATTTTGCAGAGAAAATGACATATTCCAAACTGGGGAATTTCCAGATCTACTTAAAAATTCAAAACTTATTCCAAAATACAAATCCGGATTGATAAATGATGCAAATAACTACCGCCCTATAGCCAATTTATCTATTTTTGCTAAAATTTTGGAGAGATTAATTTACAATAGGATTAATCTCATACATTCATAAACTAAAAATCATCCATCCAAATCAACATGGTTTCCAATCTGGAAAATCAACAGAATCAGCCTTACTATACCTACAACAAACTATCCAACATCATTTTGAACACAACTTATATACCACTGCATTATTTTTAGATCTATCCACAGCTTTTGATACCATAAATCATAATATTCTACTTGATAAGTAACACACGATAGGAATTAGGAACATTGAACATTCTTTTTTTAAAAATTATTTATCAAATAGAGAACAATACACACAAATTAACCAACATCAATCCATGCTTCAACTTACACCAACTGGTGTCCCACAGGGTTCAATCTTGGGACCGTAGCTTTTCACTATATATATTAACGATATGTTTGTTTCAATAAGTGACTTGGACCTATTCCTCTATGCAGATGATATAACCATTCTTACCTCATTCAATTCAATGACAGACACTACTATGAATATTAATACTCAACTTAATAACATCTCAGATTGGCTAAACCCCAATGAATTGCTAATAAATGCTACCAAAACAAAATCTTTAATTTTCTCAAAACAAAATATCTCACTACCTACTTCTATCACATTATCTATTAATGGTACTAATATTGAAGTGGTTAACTCCTTACTTTATTTGGGAATTACCTTACATAGGGACCTTAAATGGAACCATCATGTTGACTCTCTTCTTCTCAAACTGTCTAAAAACATTGGAGTTATTAGCCTGATATTTACAAACCTTATCTACAAAACACTAATTCATTTATATTATACTATGTTCCAGACTCATATTAATTATGCTATCTTATCATGGGGACAGACAACTAAGTATAATTTCAAAAAATATCAAATTCTTCAAAACAAATATATAAGATTAATTGACTTAAAATTTGATAGAAATTCACAACTAACACTATATAATACTACAAGAGTTTTCCCAAATTAATATAATATTCTAACGATTAACCAATTATATTACTACAACATTGGGAAAATTATGTACAAGCACATTAAGAATAATTTACATTCTGATTTTATACATATTACACCCCAGATACACACGCACTAAATCACATATTAGGCCTATTCTTCCGAAAACGGAAGCCATGAAGCAAAGTTTAAACTACATTGACCCACATTATTGGAACTCATTACCCACAGAGCTAACTTCCTTAAATAACCTTAAAATTAAAAAAAAAAATTAAAAACTTTATAATGAATT
The DNA here is from genome assembly GCA_039090855.1 of Macrothele yani. NCBI lineage: Eukaryota > Metazoa > Arthropoda > Arachnida > Araneae > Macrothelidae > Macrothele > Macrothele yani. The sequence continues at coordinate 108,482,490 of CM076999.1, read as the reverse complement.
GCGGCACCTCCATTTCTTGGTGATCACAGTGGATGGTGACTATATTTAACATGACTTGTATATCAAGAGGTGATTTTTTTTTTTTTTTTTTTGGTTGTTTGATTTTCCTAATGATACCTTTATTGTTTGTAATTTAAAACTACTGCCCTCGTTGTAAATCTGATCTAGGAAGCATGGGACCTTGTCAGGCCTGGCTGGCCATTTCCCCTGCTTCCTGGCTGGGCATCGTTACAACTGATTTATTTGTAATACTGTTCTTTTGTTTCTTGCTCAGCAAAATAAATGAATTGAATTGAACTGAACTGAATTGAATTTTTTTTTATTTTCCAGAGATCCGATGCTCTCTGGGAGATTATTCCATAGGGTAATGGCTTTATACAATATGCTATTTAAACCATAAGCCACCTCAATATATGTCACAGTCCACAAATAAAGATCACAAGCAGAAAACAAAAGGTAAGAGCATACCTATGTGGAAATGGGCAGCAGCTCGATTGGAGTAAAGCTCGGCATTGAGCTCTTCATCTTTACACTTGCACTGGAGACCCTGCGTGAAGGAATCCACTGCCCAACGGTATTTCTTCACTCTGAAGTTGTTGTTTCCGTCATCTTTGTATGATTTTGCCAATTCTAATTTAATAATGAAAATTTACATGTGTAAAAATTTTAATATCTGCAGTTAAAAGCACAAAAAAAAATACGCAAAAGATAAACATTTTCATATTTGTAACAATTTAATGTGGGGATATTACTAAACCTGAACACTTCTCTATAAAGCCATGGAGCCCCACATTCCATAAAAATGTTGTGTACAGGAAGAATGAAGCAGTGAGAAAGAAGCGAGACAGAATGCACTTGTAAGAATGGAATTAAAGGAAAAATGTTGCAAGAAAATAAGTTATAGGAATATGCAGTTCCCCATTAAGAAATTATTCTTGTACAATGAGCAACCACACATAAATACCAGCTGAAGAAAACAGCAGAACAGCCCGAGCACAGCATTGAAAGTCATGGCAGAGTATAACCCTAAAGTTTCTAAGCAGAGCAGAACACAGCATCAAAAGTTGTAGCAAAATATATTCTAAAACTTCAAAGCAGAACAGAACACAACACCAAACGTTGTGGCAAAATATATCCTAAAAATTCTAAGCACAGCAGAACACAACGTCAAAAGTTATGGCAAAATATATCCTAAAATTTCTAAGCACAGCAGAACACAACACCAAAAGTCATAGCAAAATATATCCTAAAAATTCTAAGCACAGCAGAACACAACACCAAAAGTCGTGGCAAAATATATCCTAAAAATTCTAAGCACAGCAGAACACAACACCAAAAGTCGTGGCAAAATATATCCTAAAAATTCTAAGCACAGCAGAACACAACACCAAAAGTCGTGGCAAAATATATCCTAAAAATTCTAAGCACAGCAGAACACAACACCAAAAGTCGTGGCAAAATATATCCTAAAAATTCTAAGCACAGCAGAACACAACACCAAAAGTCGTGGCAAAATATATCCTAAAAATTCTAAGCACAGCAGAACACAACACCAAAAGTCGTGGCAAAATATATCCTAAAAATTCTAAGACAACATACCCTGCAACTCACCTTTGCTCTCTGCCAACAGGACTGTGTCATCAGCATACAGCAATCTGCACACACAGATATTACCAAGACACAAACCAGTATTGTCCATTTTGGCATCAAGCATGCATACATCCATAAATATATTAAACAGCCATGGTGATATTACACAACCTTATCTGACTCCTGCACCAATAGAAAGCATTTCAATAAAACACCATTTACCCGTACACATGCTTAACTGCCAGCGTACGTCGTTTTCACACTATTAAGTAGATTCCCAGTAATACCATATGTGATGATGTGAAAACCATTAGGAAAAAAAGAATTGGAAAAAATGCCAGTGTCGCACAGGAATATAGGAACTGCTGAATGTTAAAAAGTAAAACGTGGGAAAATCAGAAGTGGGCAATGGAACGCCATTTTGAAGTGAAAAGTGAGGAAGGTAGCATGACAGCCATCTTGGTGACCAGTTCACAAGGTCATAACGAACCCATGAATTCTCAGAACTTTGAGCATGGAATTCTTCGAAGAGAATTCCATGCCATCTGGCGGATGTAAACCGTGAGAAGCAGGACGCGGAGAGTGAAGGATGCCCAGCTAAGGGGGTCGAATGCATCTCCGCGATTGGCTAAGCGCTCGCTGGGGCTCAGAAAGTTTGGGGTGAACTCAGAAAGTTCGTCTTTTGGCACTCTCTTCTCGCCTAGTTTTCACCAGAGCAGGACGTCAGGTCATTGCGTGGGATGATTTTGTCGTAAGAAAAGCGCTTGGCTGCGGTCGAGTTAGCTAGGGATAGATTTCAACTAACTGCGGTTAGTAACTATCGATATTTTGTTCCAAGGGATCAGGCTGAGGTCAAGATCCATTATATCTGAGATCTGATAATCTCATATCTTGTTTCCAAAGTGCTGCATAATGCTATTAATGCGTAACTTATGAACTCGAACAGGAACTGAATGTGACTTCACTGAACTCTTGTGGTGCTAACAAGGAAGCACCATGTTTCTGTTTGCTCAGCTCAAGCTTTATTGTCACCTAAAATTCTTCTGTATGTTCTAGCGCAAGGTGTAAAACCAACCTTCATCCTACCCTAAGTGGTGGATAATAAATTTATTTGTTATTTGTTAAATATCTTCGGCTCATTTCTACACCAGCTTGGAAGTCTTCAACCACGCCTCTGTCTCGAATAATGTGATCTCCATAAGGCGTCTAGACCTTACCCCAATCTAGACTGGTGGCAGCAAGAAAAACAAGTAAGTGCATCTGGATGGTAAAAGTATCGCCGAGTGAAATAAAGTGCATAGCATTCACCACGCAATAACTCCAACTATCCCACATCCAGAAATAAACAGAAAAATACAACAACGAAAAGGGGGGATAACAACAAGTATGACACCATATTTATTCAGTATCTTCTACAGAAGAGTCTGATTTATTCTATCATAAGCTTTCTCTAAATCTATGAAGGCTGCAAACATTTTTTTTTCCAACAGACAGATACTTTTCAATCATTATGTATAATGCGAAAATTTGATTAGGGCAGCCCTTCCAAGGCATAAAAGCACTCTGTACGCCCCATAATTTTTCTGACGTAAGGCCTCGTAACCTATCAATAATGGCTTTCCCAAACACTTTTCCTGGCACACTCAGTAAACTGATACCATGATAGTTCTCTTTTTGATCACCTTTTACTTTGTACAATGGAACAAATGATAGCATCCCTCCAATCCTGAGGGACCATTCCTAACCCTAGTCCTATTTACTCTGTCATATGCTTTCCCTAAATCTATGAAGACAACAAACACTTTTTTACTAACAGAGAGATACTTTTTAATCATCATTCATAATACGAAAATTTGATTAGTGCAGCCCTTACCAGGCATTGTTTTTTTCTTTTTCTGATTGGGGGTTTAACGACTACTGTGAGCAATTAAGTGGAGAGGTGCATGCTTCGTGTAACCAGGAGAGATAAGAAGAGGAACTCGTGGATCCGAAAAATGACAAGAGTGGAAGACATCATGATCAGAGTTAAATCCCTGAAATGGCAACGGGCTGGACATACTGCCAGAAGGACAGATCATCGATGGACAGCCGAAATTTTAGATTGGATTCCAAGGGACAGGAAAAGACCCAGAAGAAGACCACATGGGAGATGGGTGGATGAAATTCGAAAGTATGCAGGGGTGACATGGAGGAGACTGGCACAAGACAGACCGTTGTGGAGGAAACTTGGGGAGACCTTCGTCCAGCAGTGGATTGATAATGGTTGACAATGATGATGATGATGATATACGCAGTCGCCTGTCTCTAATTTAGGACCATTGACTCTAGAGAAGGGAGAGGGCCAGTGCCGTAAGACAAACACAACATCCATGCCTCACTGGGATTCGAACCTGGACCCCATCATGAACGAATGGTCATAAGCCAGCACTTAGATCACTGCACCATCAGAGCGCCACCAGACATAAAACCACTCTGAACATCCCACACTTTCTCTGATGTAAGACCTCTTACCTTATCAACAATGATCTTCCTAAACACTTTTCCTGTCACACTCAGCAAACTGATACCACAACAAATATATCGTTGCTCAAATTTCGCTGATTTGCAATGAACATACTTTTTACGTGGCTACGATAATATAACTTGATTGAAATTAAATGTCCGTCAATACTGTTTCACACGTTATGCAAGTTCGGCAATCAGGAGATTATTAAATGATGTTAGATACGTATGGGGCATAATATCAGCAATTAACATCAAGAAACAATGAACTATATATGTACTTACTATATTCATAGTGGCTGTCGGGTCTTCTTATGAATGCCTGTAATGTGTTTATTCACACGACATTGCCGTAACTATCCAACTCATTCAAAGAATGTGAACTTTTTTCAATTGTGAAGTTGACTTCACAATATTTTTTCAACTTCACAATTGAAAAAAGTTTTCTTTGAATGAGTCGGATAATTACAGCAATGTCTTGTGAATAAACACATTACAGGCATTCATAATACCCGACAGCCACTACGAATATAGTAAGTACATATATAGTTTATTGTTTCTTGATATTAATTGCCGATATTATGCCTCATACATATCTAACATCATTTAATAATCTCCTGATTGCCGAACTTGCATAACGTGTGAAACAGTAATGACAGACATTTAATGTCCATCAAGTTATATAGCTGATTTGCGATGACAACAGTTCTTGCATTCAATCTGCTGCCTTTTCCCTTGCACAATGGAACAATGATAGCATCCCTCCAATCCTGAGGGATAATTCATAACTTCCAGCACAACTGACATATGTCAGTTAACCAGTCAATCACAGAGTCACCAAAACAACAAAAAAAAAAAAAAAAAAAACACGGAATTCTGCAAATCCGCGGAAGAATCTCATGCAGATATGCCAACCTTCAAAACCTGAAAATCAGGAGATTTCTACAGCTCATAAAATCGCACGAACACTATTTTTATTGACATTTTCCAGACATAGGAACAATTTTCCAGATATGGTATTATTGGTCCACTTCTAAGAATTCTTGAAATTGTCATATCACGCATAAGTTACGTCGTTAAAAATTATAAGCGGGACGTTTCAGTAGCGACTTCTACCTTCATCAGCCACGGAATGAGATACGCGGTAGAAGCGTCAGTTCTTGCCAGATTTCAAAATCGCTTTCCAAATAATAGGGATGTTAAAAGGTGCGTCAGTATTGCAGGTGTTAGGGGTAAGGTAGATTTCAACGCTTTCGCGGTACCTGGGGGCATGCCGATAATTATAATTTTCGACGTAACTTACGTGTGATATGACGATTTCAAGAATTCTTCTAATGTTTTGTGTGTTACATGTGTTTCCCTGCCAATTCTTCTCACTATGATTGGTCCACTAAAAGTTCTGGAGAAAAAAATTACCCCCACTGAACTTATATAGTTTTTAGGTATGTTGATAATGAAAACCTAAAATGGCCCACATGTTTTTTATGAATAAAATAGCTGCCAACTGTTTATCGTTTCTTCTTCAGGCTATGCGCGAAGGGGAAGATGACAAAAAGCATCATACAAACATCACCTTCGTTACAAGGTGAGGCCAACTGTAACTTACTCCCTTTCGTCGTTAAGTAATTTGCCGCAACTTTATCACCACTTAGAATACACGCGGCTGTGTTACGGAGAGGGGTTCTAAGACTGAACTGCAAGGAGAAGGCAGAGCAGCTCCCATCTATCAATCAATTACTGACCCTCCCCGACATTCTAGTGCCAGAGTGGGCGAGTTCTTTGTTGAAGGCATCGTACCACAATTGGACTGGGAGAAATTTATTTAAAGTACATTTTTTCCACCCCATTTTGGGCGATTGGTCCGAAGCCAGTGCTTAGACCACGGTGCGACCGGGGTGGCTTTCATTTTGCAGATAGGAGAGGAAAAGTACAAATCTGATGACTAATGCCACCTTGCATCGACACAGAAAGAAAAAGATTTCACAAGCGTTTCAAAATCATGGTGGTTGATGGAATTTCGGCCATCCTAATGGCTCGTTCTCCATAAAAATTGGGAGAATTCGACATTCATCCGGAGGGCAGGAGGAAGGGCTAAAAATCAGGAGTCTCCCACCTAAATCTGGAGAGTTGGCACGTCTGGTCATGTATGGATAAATGTTGGTGGAAGCTTCCAGGAGGGTGAAAACTGAGTTCAAAGTTCAATACACTATGGGCACTTCGACAAGTGTTAAAAACAAGTCAGCACGAGAAGTCTTCAATCACATTTACTGACAACTTCCTGGGGAGTAGAATCAAAACCCAAAACGTGTATTTTTGCAATTTTATTCAAAACTAGCTGAAATTTTTAATGAAAACCATAAATGGTTAACAGAAACATGCACTCTAAATTTCATCTGCATTGATTAAAAATTGCAAACTAACCATGAAAATTTTCATTACGGATTTCAGCATGGTAAGAAATTTTCTTCCCCGCTTCAAAGTTATGTCTAGATAATTTAGCGTATTTTCCTTTTGCTCTTCTAAAGTGAATTTAAATTACCTAGACATTACTTTGAAGTGGGAAGGAAAATTTCTTACCACAGAATTATACAAGAAGCCTACAAATACTGAAAAAATTTTAAATTATAAATCAGATCACCCTAAATATATAAAAGAAAAATGTAGCTTTTACAATTTAAAGAAAAAGTTGAAAAGCTGAATTCATCTTCAGAAGCTAAGGAAAAACATAAAAATAAGGTAAAATCAATCTTATTAGAAAATTATTACCCTTCTAAAGAAATCCGTGAACTACTGGAAGAAAATCCTACTAGGAACAGAACTGGTACTACAGACAAAAATTAAGAGAAAATTGAATATTTATTCACAAGAAAAGTCACTTACCACAAGGGACTGTTTGAAAAACCGAAGAAAATCAGTACTAAATATAAAATTAGGTTAGCTCCAGGTTTAAACAACAAAATTAAAAAATACTTACCATCCCTAAAACAAAGGGAAGAAAATACTTTACTCCAGGAAGGAGTCATTCATAAAATCAAATGTCAGTGTGGTGTGTGGTTTACCATACATAGGAGAAACAGGACGAAGGTTAACCACCAGAATTAATGAACCCAAAGCAGTAATAAGGAACATTTCAAATAAAACAGGATTAGACAGGCACATACAACAAACTGGTCACAAAATGGACTGGGACTTTTTACAAATGATTAAACATCAATTCCACGCAATTATCCAGAAATTAGAAGAATCCCTGGAAATTTACAAGACACAAGGTGGCAACATCAACGGCCATGCTGGATGGAAAATCCACGAGGCTTGGTCGCCAGACCTGGGGAAGAAGTAAGAAGCAAAACTCCTGACGATGATCTAGTGTATAGATTAAAAATTTGAGAGGTAATGTACATTAATAAATTTATCCTCGATAATTCCCATTAAATATTTATAATAGTGAAAGTAATTAGAGGAAACCATGAAATCATTAATCAATAGTCTTTGTTAAAACACTTGATGTATCAGTGGAAACCTTGAAGTTTCTTTGATGTATCAGTTCCTTATTTTTTCAGGTAGAACCATTTAATGGTGGTTTTAACTGCTGTAACTTTTTACATGTTATGTTTCCTTTGAGTGGAAAGCAATTTCTCGGTTGGAAGTTATTAATACTCGCTGTGAATATATATCGTGGTAATCGAATGTGATTCAAGGAAAATTCTTTCAGGTACGTCTCGATTGTAGGTGGTCGATGTTCGAATCCTTGCACTGTTGTTCTCATCAGGTTAGGCTTTTTGACTAACTTCAAAAAGTCTGCAGATTTCTTGAGTAGGATATACTTTTTTAGTTGAACTACGGGAGGCACATGGAGACAAAAGAGATGTGAAAAAAATATTGATACATCGAGAAATACGTGTGTATTATAGTATCAGTTCCTGTAATGTCGAGGATAAGAACTTGATTTTCACAGACAAAATGTGAAACAAAAATGTGAAAAAATCGCTAATGTGTGATGTAGGAAGACATTCCTTTTCTCTTTAAAATAACGCAACAAAGAGAAATTCATTTACTTCACATGAAAAATATTAGTTTGCAGTTTCAAACATTGAAAGCAAAACATCAGTGTTTTTTGCCCATCCGCACTTAGATTAATCTTTGCTGTACTGGCCAGGATTCTGCAGCGGTGTTTACAATTAAGAGAAGTATGATGGAAAGGTGCTGACCATTCGATTTATGTTGGAGACAGTAATGACATATCAGCAATTTTTTTTCCAGTTATTTATTTTCCTCCAGCTCTTAAAAATTTTTACTTTTGATGTCTTTCCTGGTTTGATTCAATCAGGAGTGTTGTTGTTGATATTATGATTTTGGCATACCTACCAACTACTACAAAATGCCAGAAGTTTCTGCGGATTCTACGGAACATGATGTCAAAACTACGGTTGTACGAATTTTCATTTTGCTATTATTTTTATGATATACATGAGATTTTTAAGCGGATTCATGGAATTCTGCAGGGTTTTTTTTATT
>CM076999.1:107618883-107803883 GCA_039090855.1 Macrothele yani | reverse complement strand
GCTGTGTACGGCCCGATTGTGATGACAGTGCAGCTTGAAGTTCATGGTGAGTTTCAGTAGGCGGCGTCCCTTTTGCCCACAAGAAGCGAATGACTCCTTGGACTCCTTTGTCCAATCAACCAATCCATTTTGAATCTGTGTAGTTCAGGAACTTATGTCTCTGGAACTTCAAACTGCAGCCACCTAAAACAGAATATGTCAAGTTACATGTCAGCAAAAACATTTTCAATACCTGCGGTACTTTTGAAGTTCTTCAATAGGGAAAGTTACTTTCTGACTTCCCTCGTAATGTCTCTAGAGCTTCAAACTGCAGCCACCTAAAACAGAATATGTCAAGTTACATGTCAGCAAAAAACATTTTCAACACATGCAGTACTTTTCAAGTTCTTCAATAGGGAAAGTTACTTTCTGACTTCTTCTCATAATGTCTCTAGAGCTTCAAACTGCAGCCACCTAAAACAGAATATGTCAAGTTACATGTCATCAAAAAACATTTTCAATACATGCGGTACTTTTGAAGTTCTTCAATAGGGAAAGTTACTTTCTGACTTCCCCTCGTAATGTCTCTAGAGCTTCAAACTGCAGCCACCTAAAACAGAGCATGTCAAGTTACATGTTAGCAAAAAACATTTTCAATACATGCAGTACTTTTAAAGTTCTTCAATAGGGAAAGTTACTTTCTGACTTCTTCTCATAATGTCTCTAGAGCTTCAAACTGCAGCCACCTAAAACAGAATATGTCAAGTTACATGTCAGCAAAAAACATTTTCAATACATGCAGTACTTTTGAAGTTCTTCAATAGGGAAAGTTACTTTCTGACTTCCCTCGTAATGTCTCTAGAGCTTCATACTGCAGCCACCTAAAACAGAGCATGTCAGTTACATGTCAACAAAAAACATTTTCAACACATGCAGTACTTTTCAAGTTCTTCAATAGGGAAAGTTACTTTCTGACTTCTTCTCATAATGTCTCTAGAGCTTCAAACTGCAGCCACCTAAAACAGAATATGTCAAGTTACATGTCAGCAAAAAACATTTTCAATACATGCGGTACTTTTGAAGTTCTTCAATAGGGAAAGTTACTTTCTGACTTCCCCTCGTAATGTCTCTAGAGCTTCAAACTGCAGCCACCTAAAGCAGAGCATGTCAAGTTACATGTTAGCAAAAACATTTTCAATACATGCAGTACTTTTAAAGTTCTTCAATAGGGAAAGTTACTTTCTGACTTCTTCTCATAATGTCTCTAGAGCTTCAAACTGCAGCCACCTAAAACAGAATATGTCAAGTTACATGTCAGCAAAAACATTTTCAATACATGCAGTACTTTTGAAGTTCTTCAATAGGGAAAGTTACTTTCTGACTTCCCCTCGTAATGTCTCTAGAGCTTCATACTGCAGCCACCTAAAACAGAGCATGTCAGTTACATGTCAACAAAAAACATTTTCAATACATGCAGTACTTCTTTTCTTCAATAGGGAAAGTTACTTTCTGACTTCTTCTCATAATGTCTCTAGAGCTTCAAACTGCAGCCACCGAAAACAGAATATGTCAAGTTACATGTCAGCAAAAAACATTTTCAACACATGCAGTACTTTTCAAGTTCTTCAATAGGGAAAGTTACTTTCTGACTTCTTCTCATAATGTCTCTAGAGCTTCAAACTGCAGCCACCTAAAACAGAATATGTCAAGTTACATGTCAGCAAAAAACATTTTCAATACATGCGGTACTTTTGAAGTTCTTCAATAGGGAAAGTTACTTTCTGACTTCCCCTCGTAATGTCTCTAGAGCTTCAAACTGCAGCCACCTAAAACAGAGCATGTCAAGTTACATGTTAGCAAAAAACATTTTCAATACATGCAGTACTTTTAAAGTTCTTCAATAGGGAAAGTTACTTTCTGACTTCTTCTCATAATGTCTCTAGAGCTTCAAACTGCAGCCACCTAAAACAGAATATGTCAAGTTACATGTCAGCAAAAAACATTTTCAATACATGCAGTACTTTTGAAGTTCTTCAATAGGGAAAGTTACTTTCTGACTTCCCCTCGTAATGTCTCTAGAGCTTCATACTGCAGCCACCTAAAACAGAGCATGTCAGTTACATGTCAACAAAAAACATTTTCAACACATGCAGTACTTTTCAAGTTCTTCAATAGGGAAAGTTACTTTCTGACTTCTTCTCATAATGTCTCTAGAGCTTCAAACTGCAGCCACCTAAAACAGAATATGTCAAGTTACATGTCAGCAAAAAACATTTTCAATACATGCAGTACTTTTGAAGTTCTTCAATAGGGAAAGTTACTTTCTGACTTCCCCTCGTAATGTCTCTAGAGCTTCATACTGCAGCCACCTAAAACAGAGCATGTCAGTTACATGTCAACAAAAAACATTTTCAATACATGCAGTACTTCTTTTCTTCAATAGGGAAAGTTACTTTCTGACTTCTTCTCATAATGTCTCTAGAGCTTCAAACTGCAGCCACCTAAAACAGAATATGTCAAGTTACATGTCAGCAAAAAACATTTTCAACACATGCAGTACTTTTCAAGTTCTTCAATAGGGAAAGTTACTTTCTGACTTCTTCTCATAATGTCTCTAGAGCTTCAAACTGCAGCCACCTAAAACAGAATATGTCAAGTTACATGTCAGCAAAAAACATTTTCAATACATGCGGTACTTTTGAAGTTCTTCAATAGGGAAAGTTACTTTCTGACTTCCCCTCGTAATGTCTCTAGAGCTTCAAACTGCAGCCACCTAAAACAGAGCATGTCAAGTTACATGTTAGCAAAAACATTTTCAATACATGCAGTACTTTTAAAGTTCTTCAATAGGGAAAGTTACTTTCTGACTTCCCCTCGTAATGTCTCTAGAGCTTCAAACTGCAGCCACCTAAAACAGAATATGTCAAGTTACATGTCAGCAAAAAACATTTTCAATACATGCAGTACTTTTGAAGTTCTTCAATAGGGAAAGTTACTTTCTGACTTCCCCTCGTAATGTCTCTAGAGCTTCATACTGCAGCCACCTAAAACAGAGCATGTCAGTTACATGTCAACAAAAAACATTTTCAATACATGCAGTACTTCTTTTCTTCAATAGGGAAAGTTACTTTCTGACTTCTTCTCATAATGTCTCTAGAGCTTCAAACTGCAGCCACCTAAAACAGAGCATGTCAAGTTACATGTTAGCAAAAACATTTTCAATACATGCAGTACTTTTAAAGTTCTTCAATAGGGAAAGTTACTTTCTGACTTCCCCTCGTAATGTCTCTAGAGCTTCAAACTGCAGCCACCTAAAACAGAATATGTCAAGTTACATGTCAGCAAAAAACATTTTCAACACATGCAGTACTTTTGAAGTTCTTCAATAGGGAAAGTTACTTTCTGACTTCCCCTCGTAATGTCTCTAGAGCTTCAAACTGCAGCCACCTAAAACAGAATATGTCAAGTTACATGTCAGCAAAAAACATTTTCAACACATGCAGTACTTTTGAAGTTCTTCAATAGGGAAAGTTACTTTCTGACTTCCCCTTGTAATGTCTCTAGAGCTTCAAACTGCAGCCACCTAAAACAGAATATGTCAAGTTACATGTCAGCAAAAAACATTTTCAACACATGCAGTACTTTTCAAGTTCTTCAATAGGGAAAGTTACTTTCTGACTTCTTCTCTTAATGTCTCTAGAGCTTCAAACTGCAGCCACCTAAAACAGAATATGTCAAGTTACATGTCAGCAAAAAACATTTTCAATACATGCGGTACTTTTGAAGTTCTTCAATAGGGAAAGTTACTTTCTGACTTCCCCTCGTAATGTCTCTAGAGCTTCAAACTGCAGCCACCTAAAACAGAGCATGTCAAGTTACATGTTAGCAAAAAACATTTTCAATACATACAGTACTTTTAAAGTTCTTCAATAGGGAAAGTTACTTTCTGACTTCTTCTCATAATGTCTCTAGAGCTTCAAACTGCAGCCACCTAAAACAGAATATGTCAAGTTACATGTCAGCAAAAAACATTTTCAATACATGCAGTACTTTTGAAGTTCTTCAATAGGGAAAGTTACTTTCTGACTTCCCCTTGTAATGTCTCTAGAGCTTCAAACTGCAGCCACCTAAAACAGAGCATGTCAGTTACATGTCAACAAAAAACATATTCAATACATGCAGTACTTCTTTTCTTCAATAGGGAAAGTTACTTTCTGACTTCTTCTCATAATGTCTCTAGAGCTTCAAACTGCAGCCACCTAAAACAGAGCATGTCAAGTTACATGTTAGCAAAAAACATTTTCAATACATGCAGTACTTTTAAAGTTCTTCAATAGGGAAAGTTACTTTCTGACTTCCCCTCGTAATGTCTCTAGAGCTTCAAACTGCAGCCACCTAAAACAGAATATGTCAAGTTACATGTCAGCAAAAAACATTTTCAACACATGCAGTACTTTTGAAGTTCTTCAATAGGGAAAGTTACTTTCTGACTTCCCCTCGTAATGTCTCTAGAGCTTCATACTGCAGCCACCTAAAACAGAGCATGTCAGTTACATGTCAACAAAAAACATTTTGAATACATGCAGTACTTCTTTTCTTCAATAGGGAAAGTTACTTTCTGACTTCTTCTCATAATGTCTCTAGAGCTTCAAACTGCAGCCACCTAAAACAGAGCATGTCAAGTTACATGTTAGCAAAAAACATTTTCAATACATGCAGTACTTTTAAAGTTCTTCAATAGGGAAAGTTACTTTCTGACTTCCCCTCGTAATGTCTCTAGAGCTTCAAACTGCAGCCACCTAAAACAGAATATGTCAAGTTACATGTCAGCAAAAAACATTTTCAACACATGCAGTACTTTTGAAGTTCTTCAATAGGGAAAGTTACTTTCTGACTTCCCCTTGTAATGTCTCTAGAGCTTCAAACTGCAGCCACCTAAAACAGAATATGTCAAGTTACATGTCAGCAAAAAACATTTTCAACACATGCAGTACTTTTCAAGTTCTTCAATAGGGAAAGTTACTTTCTGACTTCTTCTCTTAATGTCTCTAGAGCTTCAAACTGCAGCCACCTAAAACAGAATATGTCAAGTTACATGTCAGCAAAAAACATTTTCAATACATGCGGTACTTTTGAAGTTCTTCAATAGGGAAAGTTACTTTCTGACTTCCCCTCGTAATGTCTCTAGAGCTTCAAACTGCAGCCACCTAAAACAGAGCATGTCAAGTTACATGTTAGCAAAAAACATTTTCAATACATGCAGTACTTTTAAAGTTCTTCAATAGGGAAAGTTACTTTCTGACTTCTTCTCATAATGTCTCTAGAGCTTCAAACTGCAGCCACCTAAAACAGAATATGTCAAGTTACATGTCAGCAAAAAACATTTTCAATACATGCGGTACTTTTGAAGTTCTTCAATAGGGAAAGTTACTTTCTGACTTCCCCTCGTAATGTCTCTAGAGCTTCAAACTGCAGCCACCTAAAACAGAGCATGTCAAGTTACATGTTAGCAAAAAACATTTTCAATACATGCAGTACTTTTAAAGTTCTTCAATAGGGAAAGTTACTTTCTGACTTCTTCTCATAATGTCTCTAGAGCTTCAAACTGCAGCCACCTAAAACAGAGCATGTCAGTTACATGTCAACAAAAAACATTTTCAATACATGCAGTACTTCTTTTCTTCAATAGGGAAAGTTACTTTCTGACTTCTTCTCATAATGTCTCTAGAGCTTCAAACTGCAGCCACCTAAAACAGAGCATGTCAAGTTACATCTTAGCAAAAAACATTTTCAATACATGCAGTACTTTTAAAGTTCTTCAATAGGGAAAGTTACTTTCTGACTTCCCCTCGTAATGTCTCTAGAGCTTCAAACTGCAGCCACCTAAAACAGAATATGTCAAGTTACATGTCAGCAAAAAACATTTTCAACACATGCAGTACTTTTCAAGTTCTTCAATAGGGAAAGTTACTTTCTGACTTCTTCTCATAATGTCTCTAGAGCTTCAAACTGCAGCCACCTAAAACAGAATATGTCAAGTTACATGTCAGCAAAAAACATTTTCAATACATGCGGTACTTTTGAAGTTCTTCAATAGGGAAAGTTACTTTCTGACTTCCCCTCGTAATGTCTCTAGAGCTTCAAACTGCAGCCACCTAAAACAGAGCATGTCAAGTTACATGTTAGCAAAAAACATTTTCAATACATGCAGTACTTTTAAAGTTCTTCAATAGGGAAAGTTACTTTCTGACTTCTTCTCATAATGTCTCTAGAGCTTCAAACTGCAGCCACCTAAAACAGAATATGTCAAGTTACATGTCAGCAAAAAAACATTTTCAATACATGCAGTACTTTTGAAGTTCTTCAATAGGGAAAGTTACTTTCTGACTTCCCCTCGTAATGTCTCTAGAGCTTCATACTGCAGCCACCTAAAACAGAGCATGTCAGTTACATGTCAACAAAAAACATTTTCAACACATGCAGTACTTTTCAAGTTCTTCAATAGGGAAAGTTACTTTCTGACTTCTTCTCATAATGTCTCTAGAGCTTCAAACTGCAGCCACCTAAGACAGAATATGTCAAGTTACATGTCAGCAAAAAACATTTTCAATACATGCGGTACTTTTGAAGTTCTTCAATAGGGAAAGTTACTTTCTGACTTCCCCTCGTAATGTCTCTAGAGCTTCAAACTGCAGCCACCTAAAACAGAGCATGTCAAGTTACATGTTAGCAAAAAACATTTTCAATACATGCAGTACTTTTAAAGTTCTTCAATAGGGAAAGTTACTTTCTGACTTTTTCTCATAATGTCTCTAGAGCTTCAAACTGCAGCCACCTAAAACAGAATATGTCAAGTTACATGTCAGCAAAAAACATTTTCAATACATGCAGTACTTTTGAAGTTCTTCAATAGGGAAAGTTACTTTCTGACTTCCCCTCGTAATGTCTCTAGAGCTTCATACTGCAGCCACCTAAAACAGAGCATGTCAGTTACATGTCAACAAAAAACATTTTCAATACATGCAGTACTTCTTTTCTTCAATAGGGAAAGTTACTTTCTGACTTCTTCTCATAATGTCTCTAGAGCTTCAAACTGCAGCCACCTAAAACAGAATATGTCAAGTTACATGTCAGCAAAAAACATTTTCAACACATGCAGTACTTTTCAAGTTCTTCAATAGGGAAAGTTACTTTCTGACTTCTTCTCATAATGTCTCTAGAGCTTCAAACTGCAGCCACCTAAAACAGAATATGTCAAGTTACATGTCAGCAAAAAACATTTTCAATACATGCGGTACTTTTGAAGTTCTTCAATAGGGAAAGTTACTTTCTGACTTCCCCTCGTAATGTCTCTAGAGCTTCAAACTGCAGCCACCTAAAACAGAGCATGTCAAGTTACATGTTAGCAAAAAACATTTTCAATACATGCAGTACTTTTAAAGTTCTTCAATAGGGAAAGTTACTTTCTGACTTCTTCTCATAATGTCTCTAGAGCTTCAAACTGCAGCCACCTAAAACAGAATATGTCAAGTTACATGTCAGCAAAAAACATTTTCAATACATGCAGTACTTTTGAAGTTCTTCAATAGGGAAAGTTACTTTCTGACTTCCCCTCGTAATGTCTCTAGAGCTTCATACTGCAGCCACCTAAAACAGAGCATGTCAGTTACATGTCAACAAAAAACATTTTCAATACATGCAGTACTTCTTTTCTTCAATAGGGAAAGTTACTTTCTGACTTCTTCTCATAATGTCTCTAGAGCTTCAAACTGCAGCCACCTAAAACAGAGCATGTCAAGTTACATGTCAACAAAAAACATTTTCAATATATGCAGTACTTTTAAAGTTCTTCAATAGGGAAAGTTACTTTCTGACTTCCCCTCATAGTTGCCATTAGGAGGGCAGGTGCAAGCACCTTGGAAAATGGCAAACCATCTTTTCTCTGCAGGAGCAACTGTATCAAGGATGTACAGTGAGTTGTGCACAAATGACAAAACAAGTGGTTATCCTATGTGTGGAAGGGACTTACCGATGTTTGAGTGCAGTGGTGGCTGGTGAGGACTATACTAGGTAACAGACAAGCTCCATTATATCAAGTAACCTCACAGTACCACAGCAGTGGAGAATTCCAACGTACACATCCCTCTGCACGTTGGCTCAAGTGGGCTACAGTATAACGACAGGTGTCCCCTTCTTGTGCTACATATCTGTGCTAATAACCTACAAATTAATCTGCAGTGGGTATGGGAGCAGCAAAAGGTCACCTGGTCTGATTAATCATGTTGTCAGTTAATACATGCTAACAGATGGGGCAGAATGTGGCATCAGCAGCACGACTCGACAGAACCCTGCTTAACCCACATTGATTGTACAATTTGGTGGAGGCAGTGTAATAGTCTGGGGTCTGTTTTCATGGCAGTCATTGGGTTGCTTAATATCTCTGGAACAGCATTTGGATGCTGTGAGGTAACTTAACATTGTTGTGGACCCAGCATGCCTGTTTATGTGCGTGATATTTTCTGACTGAGTTGGCTACTTCCAGCAGAATAATGTACCATGCCACAAGGCTTGAATCATCACAGTGGTTCCAGGAGCACAACAATAACTTCAAAGTGGTAAAATGTTCTTCGTAGTACCCAGATCTTTACCCAATTGAACGCCTGCGGGGTGAGATTGAAAGAGCAATTCGTAACAGAGTTCCTGCAGCAAGCAAGTATTTGGCAACGGATGGATCTCATCACATCCACTTGGTTGAACATAGAGCTATATCAGCACATTGTTGAATCCTTGCCCCATTAAATTGAGGCTGTTTTGAAGGCCAAGGGTAGCACAACACGTTATTAGGTAGGTGTTCCTAATAGTTTGCTACTTCAGTGATTCAATGAGATGATTCATTCCTAATAGTTTACTAGTCATGGATTCAATGAGATACCTGTAGAACGATATCTCATTGAATCCATGACTCATCGAATTGAATCTGTTTTGAAGGCTAAGGGTAGCCCAATAGGTTTTTAGGTAAGTGTTCCTAATAATTTCCTGCTTCAGTGTAGATACCTGTACATCTCACTGAATCCATGCCACATCCAATTGAGGCTGTTTTGAAAGCCAACGGCAGGCAATATGTTACTAGGTAGGTGTTCCTAATAATTTGCTTCTTCAGTGTATTTCAGATTGATACAGCGGTAAATTTTTCCAGCAAAAACTCTGTAATAGAATCTTAGAAAGAAGACTTTTTTTTTTGTTGTTGATTGTTCAATAGAAATGAGGGGTTAGTGTGGAAAGCCTATGCAGATGAGATATTTCATGACATCATTTAAAGACAAACTATCTAAATCATTAAAATAATCTTTAGTCCAAGCCTTTGTTTCCGTAGGAAACAGAAGACAAGGCAAACACATTAAAATCTGCTAATATTTTCATAGCTACACAGCCATGAATAATGAAATCATCATGAACCTTGAAAGTGGGAAACAACATGTTTAGATTGTTTTATCATTGCTTTTAGGAAAGGAGTTGGTTTGCCTTTTGCAGTTATTTTTGTCTTTTTTCTTTTCATCTTAATTTTTGGAAGAAAACAGTAAATTCAGGCTTCATACACACACTGGAAAAGTCCTGGAATTTAATTTCCCTTTTTTTCCAGGCCTAGAAAATCCTTGATTTTTCATAATTTTGTGAAAGGTCCTTTAATAGCCCTGGAATATTTTCTTGCAATGAAAAAAGAAATTTGGTGGAAATGCATGGGTTGATTGCATCAGTTTCTTTTAGCTCAGTGTGATGCATGCTTGCTACGACATCACTTCCTTCCACAGAGTGTGCAGGCATTTTGTTGTCTCATGTGATGCTGGAGTGCAAGATGTTTGTGTGCCATATTTCTAGCAACCTTGGTTTGTGATATAGTAGTTGTGTGCAGTTAGATGGGGTGCTCAATCACTGCATGGTGCGTGATTCTCTCAACAGGCGCCATCTTTATCTACCATCCTCACTTTAACCCCTCTGTAAAGGAAAAGAAGACAGTTATATACCGTATGGTATATTCAGTGGTTTATAAAATCCTCAGTCAAGTTCTTTCACACTGCTTGAAGGTAACACTGGACATGGCTCAACCGAGAGAACAAGCTGGATTCAGGAGTGGCTACAGTACTATAGATCATATCCAAGTACTGAGAGTGAAAGAGCGAGGGAATATGAACTTCCGTTGTGCATGGCTTTTATCGATTATGAAAAAATCGTACTTCAATGTACTTCAGTACAGGTTCTTTTATTATGTTTTTAAACTATTTTAGAAGATATTTCAAGAGTCAACCTATATAAATAGAAATCATTGGTATATTTTAACCCTACTTCAAATGATTTTATTGATTTTAACTTACTTCGATAAACTCTATTGTCAAGCTTATCCTGCTTCATTTTTCGTAAGTTTAAAAAAAAAAATCTTCCTTTGTTCATTTGATGTTGAACTTTTTGTCCCAATCTTCAATTTCCTCATATTTAACTTCATAAAGGCCTTGTTGACTTCACGTTTGGACAGCTACAAAATTCGAAATGACTTTGCATTGCGACAGACAACGAAATGACAGCCAAAACAGGATTATAAGTTCGCCAATTCATCATTCAGCAATATGCACCTGATATAAAACATAATTTATGCCTTATGATTCTGTTTTCAATAGATTTTTTATGACAACTTATAATTTTTATCATGAATGTTTAGAAATCTTGACTGGATGCAATGGGGGATTGATCCGATGATATATAGTTAATTATAACACAAGAAACAGTGTATACAAGTACAAAGTACTTAAAACCCACTCTTAGTTATTGAGGCCACATATTGCATATATATCATATGTTATATGAACATACATTATTCAAAAATAGAGTCTCGTGTTCAAGCCTGTCTCGATGCACAGGGCGGACACTTTCAACATCTCTTATGATATGGTTCTGAAGGTATGTTCTTGCCAAATATCATTCCATTACGGTAATTATTCACAATGTTATTAATAAAAACTTGGGTAAAGTAGTGAGTAGGACACCTTGTATATTGTATGTCTTTGAATATTTCATCTGTTTCTTTGCTTGTATATTTCATTGTTTTTTTTTTTTTTTTTTGCAAAATGGCATTTACTTTCCACTGTAATCTATCTTATATTCCTCCGTATAGTGCTACGGTTACGAATCTGCAACAGAAAGTCGAGCAACTGCAGACAACAAATGCTCTGATGAAGGAAGACTTGGCCATTTCAAAAAACCAAGTTATTTCGCTTCAAGATGAAAATATCCATTTGAGGATACTGTGTGATCGTCTCTCAGATGAAAACAAGAAAAAGCTTGAAGTGAGTGCTTTTTAGTGAGATTTACATGTTTGCTTTTCAAGTTGCAGTTATGTCGAACTAAAGTATCCACAGCATATTAAAGTGAGCAGGCAGCATGGGTTTGGTGAAATACAGCTGGAATGATTTGTTTTATCTCGTGTTTACCTTAAACTTTAATACCGAGTGATTCAAAAGTTAGTTAGTTTCACAACCCACAGTTTTAAACTGCATTGGAGCGGCAAATCGATTGTACAGGTAACATCAATGTATCTAGTGGCAACAGTAGACTGTGCAAGTCAAGGTAAGCATGCACTGATCATGTGATCTGACTTATTAGATATTTCAGCTAGATAATGCTTACCTTTGCATTTCAATCTTGCTTGACTTTACATTTCCTGCACGTGGTCCGGTTGTCACTGATGTTATCGTTCCAATCGTCCGTTTCAGGTATAGCAGTTCTTGGCGCTATTCTCGTTTAATGCAGGTTTGCTTCACTAAGCCAAAGGTAAGCATTATCTAGCTGAAGTATCTAATATGATGAACGTATGCACGTTTAAAGGACAGTAGTTTTCTGATGATTTCAGAATTAGAACTACGAAGATTTTATTTGATCTGACTTGGTAACAGAGCAAATGCGTTTTACCCAAACTCAGTGTGCTTTCATAGCAATCATTCTCTAAATGCCAGGAAAAATTTAGAAGTCAATATCTGGAATCTAAAGTGCCGAATAAGTCCATAATATGTCGCTTGGTCTCCAGTTTTCGAGAAACTGGCCGTGTGGATGGTCACAAACGTTTGAGTTGTCCGTCAGTTTTTATCAAGGAGTCTTTGGAAACTGTCCATCAGTTCTTCTTGTGTTCACCACAAAAGTCAATTCAAAAAATGTTCCAACAAACTGGAATATCTTATGGTAGTGTTCAAAGAGCAACAACCATTCACAGAGCACTGTGTCCCAATTGGATTAACGTTGTGAATGAGCTGCAAGAAAATGATAGTCTTCATATCTTGGATTGTGTTTTCTTTTCTAATGAAGCATGGTTCCATCTAAGTGGGTTTATAAACTGTCAGAATAACAGGTTCTGGAATTCTGAAAATCTGCACCTTTTTCATGAGATCCCATTACGTTCCCGGAAAGTTGGAGTCTGGTGTGCTGTTTCACGGAGAAGAATAGTGGGTCCAATTTTTTTCACAGAAACAGTGACAGCTCGTCGTTACCAGGACATCATTCAGCAATTCATATCGTTTTTAAATGTAGATGAACACACCTGCTGGCTGCAGCAAGACAGTGCAGCAACGCACACAGCAAATGACACTGTACTTGTGTTGCACAAATTCTTTGGTGAGCACATCATTTCTCATGGACTGTGGCCACCTAGATCACCTAACCTGTCTCCTTCAGACTTTTATCTCTGGGTCATCTCAAAGAAAATGTGTACAAGAACAACTCTTGCAGACTCGCCAAACTAAGACAAAGCATCAAGGACCATGTCTCCAGCACCAGCTTTGCAACCATCCAAAACGTTGCAACAAACATGAAGAAACGCATTGAGGACTGCATATCCGCAGATGAAAGACATTTCCAGCATCTATTGTGAGGTAATTGTTTCTTACAGTGCCTGCCATATTTCCTCTTTTGTTAAATCTACAGGGTGATCTACATGTACAAACTTCTGGGAGGGGTAGGTTGCCCAAAGACAAATTGGAATCACATAGGAATGCAGGGTCGGAAACGCCATCTTCATGCGGTTGATGGTGTTGTTCGGCCGCAAGACTGATCATACGTTCTTTCAGGATACCGTCATTTGTAAACCGCCCGCAGAGGTACTAGGATGGCTGAGTTCACGAATGCGGAAATGGCTGATATGCACCTCGCAAACAGAGCAGCGGACTGCAACGGACGAGCCTCTGTGCAACTGTACCAGGAACGGTACCAGTCCACCCAATGAGATGAGTGCCAAACCACTAAGTGTTTGCGCGGCTGTATAAGAGGTTATGCGACTTGCCAGAGCTATTGAACGAACAACAGGTGCCTCAGTCGCTGAGCCGTGCAATGTGGTTCCAGCAGGATGGGCCCCCTGCCCATTTCAGCAATGACGTTCGTCATCACTTAAACGTGACATTTGAACATCAGTGGAATCGGGAGTGGTGGTCCCGTTCATTGGCCTGCAAAACGCCGGACTTAACATGCCTTGATTACTTCTTCTGGGGTTACATCAAAGGACTGGTGTACGACATCCCCATTGAAAGTGATGAGGACCTTGTAGCATGCATCTCTGTAGCTGCTTTGGAAGTCCGAGACACGCCAGGAAGTTTCCAAAATGTACGTGATTCAACGCGTCGATGATGTCAAGCGCGTGTCACAGCTCATGGTAGCAACTCTCAACACCTTCTGTAACTTCAATGCATTTTGCAAATGTCTTGTGAGTAATAAAAAGCGTTTTGTTCTCTTACATGCTGCTCTTTCATTTCTCATCCTCTCTGTACACTAGCACATGAAGATGGCGTTTCCGTCCCTGCATTGCTATGTGATTCCGATTTGTCTTTGTGCAACTTACCCCTCCCAGAAGTTTGTACACGCTTAGCTGAATCACCCTGTATATCAAAACGTACAGCATTGTTAAGTATAGTTTACTAATGGGTTGCCTAACTTTTGGATCACACAGCATTTTCATCTTCATTTTATCTAAGTTATTCATGCCACTTGAATGTCTTTGGTTATAACTGAATTTGTTAAGGGCACAAAAACTACTATTGAAGTGAAGAACTTAGAATGACGTGGAGATGATGCAAAATAGACGATGTCATTGCTCTGTCCACATTATTATAACCAGCACACACAACTGAAAAATTGTTCATCCGCAACCGCTGGGATCGAACCCCAGAACTCTCGATAACTAGTTGAGCGAGTTCGCTTTATGCCACAGTGCCAACAATTCGCTCTGCGTGATTTATCAGTCAGCATCTGACTACACAAATCCATATTGATGGGCTCAGCAACTGATATGTCGCCATCTGGTGGCATTCAACGGAACAAGCTATTTAATTACATCTGATAAATCCAAAGATGGAGACACATCAGTTGTTGAGCCCATCAATATAGATTTGTGTAGTCAGATGCTGACTGATAAATCACGCAGAGCGAATTGTTGGCACTGTGGCGTAAAGCGAATACGCTCGGCTAGTTATCGAGAGTTCTGGGGTTCGATCCCAGCAGTTGCGGATGAACGATTTTTCAGTTGCTGTGTACTGGTTATAATAACATGGACAGGGCGATGTCATCGTTTATTTGGTGTCTTCTGTTATAAAATGCAGAACAATTCCACCGCTGATTGCTCACATAAATCACTAACTCGTCTTCAATATCGTGCGAGTGGCGCTACTAAAAATATGCTTGGACACAGAGATTCCATGAAGAAGCCATCTTGTTTGATGTCTTCTGTCATAAAGTGTAGAACAAGTACACCGCTAATTACTCACATAAATCACTAGCTCGTCTTCAATATCGCGCGAGTGGGGCTACTAAAAATATACTTGGGCACAGATAATCCGTCAAGAAGTCCATCTTGTTTGATGTGTTCTTTCATAAAGTCTAGAACAAGTGCACTGCTGATTGCTCACATAAATCACTAACTCGTCTTCAATATCGCACAAGTGGGGCTACTAAAAATATACTTGGACACAGATATTCTGTGAAGAAGTCCATCTTGTTTTATGTGTTCTGTCATAAAGTGTAGAACAAGTGCACCGCTGATTGCTAACAGAAATCACTAACTCGTCTTCAATATTGCGCGAGTGGGCCTACTAAAAATATACTTGGACACAGATATTCTGTGAAGAAGTCCATCTTGTTTGATGTGTTCTTTCATAAAGTCTAGAACAAGTGCACCGCTGATTGCTCACATAAATCACTAACTCGTCTTCAATATCGCACAAGTGGGGCTACTAAAAATATACTTGGACACAGATATTCTGTGAAGAAGTCCATCTTGTTTGATGTGTTCTTTCATAAAGTCTAGAACAAGTGCACCGCTGATTGCTCACATAAATCACTAACTCGTCTTCAATATCGCACAAGTGGGCCTACTAAAAATATACTTGGACACAGATATTCTGTGAAGAAGTCCATCTTGTTTGATGTGTTCTTTCATAAAGTCTAGAACAAGTGCAACGCTGATTGCTCACATAAATCACTAACTCGTCTTCAATATCGCACAAGTGGGGCTACTAAAAATATACTTGGACACAGATATTCTGTGAAGAAGTCCATCTTGTTTTATGTGTTCTTTCATAAAGTCTAGAACAAGTGCACCGCTGATTGCTCACATAAATCACTAACTCGTCTTCAATATCGCACAAGTGGGGCTACTAAAAATATACTTGGACACAGATATTCTGTGAAGAAGTCCATCGTGTTTGATGTGTTCTGTCATAATGTGTAGAACAAGTGCACCGCTGATTGCTCACAGAAATCACTAACTCGTCTTCAATATCGCACGAGTGGGGCTACTAAAAATATACTTGGACACAGATATTCTGTGAAGAAGTCCATCTTGTTTGATGTGTTCTTTCATAAAGTCTAGAACAAGTGCACCGCTGATTGCTCACATAAATCACTAACTCGTCTTCAATATCGCACAAGTGGGGCTACTAAAAATATACTTGGACACAGATATTCTGTGAAGAAGTCCATCTTGTTTGATGTGTTCTGTCATAATGTGTAGAACAAGTGCACCGCTGATTGCTCACAGAAATCACTAACTCGTCTTCAATATCGCACGAGTGGGGCTACTAAAAATATACTTGGACACAGATATTCTGTGAAGAAGTCCATCTTGTTTGATGTGTTCTTTCATAAAGTCTAGAACAAGTGCACCGCTGATTGCTCACATAAATCACTAACTCGTCTTCAATATCGCACAAGTGGGGCTACTAAAAATATACTTGGACACAGATATTCTGTGAAGAAGTCCATCTTGTTTTATGTGTTCTGTCATAATGTGTAGAACAAGTGCACCGCTGATTGCTCACAGAAATCACTAACTCGTCTTCAATATCGCACGAGTGGGGCTACTAAAAATATACTTGGACACAGATATTCTGTGAAGAAGTCCATCTTGTTTGATGTGTTCTTTCATAAAGTCTAGAACAAGTGCACCGCTGATTGCTCACATAAATCACTAACTCGTCTTCAATATCGCACAAGTGGGGCTACTAAAAATATACTTGGACACAGATATTCTGTGAAGAAGTCCATCTTGTTTGATGTGTTCTTTCATAAAGTCTAGAACAAGTGCACCGCTGATTGCTCACATAAATCACTAACTCGTCTTCAATATCGCACAAGTGGGGCTACTAAATATATACTTGGACACAGATATTCTGTGAAGAAGTCCATCTTGTTTTATGTGTTCTGTCATAATGTGTAGAACAAGTGCACCGCTGATTGCTCACAGAAATCACTAACTCGTCTTCAATATCGCACGAGTGGGGCTACTAAAAATATACTTGGACACAGATATTCTGTGAAGAAGTCCATCTTGTTTGATGTGTTCTTTCATAAAGTCTAGAACAAGTGCACCGCTGATTGCTCACATAAATCACTAACTCGTCTTCAATATCGCACGAGTGGGGCTACTAAAAATATACTTGGACACAGATATTCTGTGAAGAAGTCCATCTTGTTTGATGTGTTCTTTCATAAAGTCTAGAACAAGTGCACCGCTGATTGCTCACATAAATCACTAACTCGTCTTCAATATCGCACAAGTGGGGCTACTAAAAATATACTTGGACACAGATATTCTGTGAAGAAGTCCATCTTGTTTGATGTGTTCTTTCATAAAGTCTAGAACAAGTGCACCGCTGATTGCTCACAGAAATCACTAACTCGTCTTCAATATCGCACGAGTGGGGCTACTAAAAATATACTTGGACACAGATATTCTGTGAAGAAGTCCATCTTGTTTTATGTGTTCTGTCATAAAGTGTAGAACAAGTGCACCGCTGATTGCTAACAGAAATCACTAACTGGTCTTCAATATCGCACAAGTGGGGCTACTAAAATTATACTTGGACACAGATATTCTGTGAAGAAGTCCATCTTGTTTGATGTGTTCTTTCATAAAGTCTAGAACAAGTGCACCGCTGATTGCTCACATAAATCACTAACTCGTCTTCAATATCGCACAAGTGGGGCTACTAAAAATATACTTGGACACAGATATTCTGTGAAGAAGTCCATCTTGTTTGATGTGTTCTTTCATAAAGTCTAGAACAAGTGCACCGCTGATTGCTCACATAAATCACTAACTCGTCTTCAATATCGCACAAGTGGGGCTACTAAAAATATACTTGGACACAGATATTCTGTGAAGAAGTCCATCTTGTTTGATGTGTTCTGTCATAAAGTGTAGAACAACTTCACCGCTGATTGCTCACATAAATCATTAATTCGTCTTTAATATCGCATTAGTGGGGCTACTAAATATATATGTGGACACAGAGATTCCGTGAAGAAGTCATCTTGTTTGATGTCTTCTTGGTGAAGAAATTAAAAAGACGTGGAGATAATGCAAATAGGTGATGACATCGCTCTGTCCACGTTATTATAACCAGCGCATAGCAACTGAAAAATTGGTCATCCGACACGGCTGGGATCAAACCCCAGAACTCTCAATAACTAGCCGAGTGCGTTATTGAGAGTTTGTTTCCCTGAACTCTTGTTTCCAAGAACTTTCGATAACACACTCGGCTAGTTATCGAGAGTTCTGGGGTTCAATCCCAGTGGTGTCTGATGAACAATTTTTCAGTTGCTATGTGTTGTTTATAAAATAACGTGGACAGAGCAATGAAATCGTCTATTTCATGTCTTCTGTTATAAAATGTAGAACAAGTGCACCGCTAATTGTTCACATAAATCACGAGCTGGTCTTCAATATCGGGTGAGTGGAGCTACTAAAAATATACTTGGAGACAGCGATTCCGTGAAGAAGTCATCTTGTTTCAGGTTTTCTATTATAAAATGTGGAACAAGTGCACCACTGATTGCTCACATAAATCACTAACTTGTCTTTAATATCGCGCAAGTGGGGCTACTAAAAATATACTTGGACACAGAGATTCCGTGAAGAAGTCCATCTTGTTTGATGTCTTCTGTCATAAAGCGTAGAACAAGTGCACCGCTAATTGCTCACATAAATCACTAACTCGTCTTCAATATCGCGCAAGTGGGGCTACTAAAAATATACTTGGACACTGAGATTCCATGGTCCATCTTGTTTGATGTGTTCTGTCATAAAGTGTAGAACAAGTGCACTGCTGATTGCTCACAGAAATCACTAGCTTGTCTTCAATAGTGCGCGAGTGGAGCTACTAAAAATATACTTGGATAGAGAGATTCCGTGAAGAAATCCATCTTGCTTGATGTTTTCTGTCATAAAGTGTAGAACAAGTGCACCGCTGATTGCTCACATAAATCACTAACTCATCTTCAATATCGCACGAGTGGGGCTACTAAAAATATACTTAGACACAGATATTCTGTGAAGAAGTCCATCTTGTTTTATGTGTTCTGTCATAAAGTGTAGAACAAGTGCACCGCTGATTGCTCACATAAATCACTAACTGGTGTTCAATATCGTGCGAGGGGGCTACTAAATATATACTTGGAGACGGAGATTCCGTGAAGAAGTCATCTTGTTTGATGTTTTCTGTCATAAAGTGTAGAACAAGTGCACCGCTGATTGCTCACATAAATCACTAACTCGTCTTCAATATTGCGTGAGTGGGGCTACTAAATATATACGTGGACACAGAGATTCCGTGAAGAAGTCATCTTGTTTTATGTCTTCTTTGTGAAGAAATTAAAAAGACGTGGAGATAATGCAAATAGGTGATGACATCGCTGTGTCCACGGTATTATAACCAGTGCATAGCAACTGAAAAATTGTTCATCCGACACCGCTGGGATCGAACTCCTGAACTCTCGATAACTAGCTGAGTGTGTTCATTTTACAATACAGTACCAATAATTCGCAGCGCTATGCGTGGTTTATCTGTCAGCATCTGACTACAAAAATCCATATTGATGGGCTCAGCAACTGATGTGTCGCCACCTGGTGGCATTCAATGGTGCAAGCTATGTCTTCACCATTTCTGTCGCCCTTTTGATTTATCAGCTGTAATTTAGTAGCTTGCACTGTTGAAAGCCACCAGGTGGCCACACATCAGTTACTGAGCCCTTCAATATGGATTTGTGTAGTCAGATGCTGACTGATAAACCACGCATAGCGCTGTGAATTGTTGGCACTGTGGTGTAAAATTAACACATTCGGCTAGTTATCGAGAGTTCTGGGGTTTGATCTCAGCTGTGTCGGATGAAAAATTTTTCAGTTGTGTGCACTGGTTATAATAACTTGGAGTTTTAAAGTAATTAAGAACACCCACAGCTTTTGATGTTTTATGTAGCATAACTGTTGCAGATAGTGTTCGCACGACTCCTAGAATCCTGGAAAAGTCGTGGAATTTGATTTCCATTTTTCCTTGCCATGAAAGTTCTTGATTTTTCATATTTTTGTGAAAGGTCCTGGATTTTTTTCTTGCAATGATGAAAAACAATAAAAAATTGGTGGAAATGTTTGGATTGATTGTGTCACTTTGTTCTAGCTCCCTTCAGTGTCTGCTTAGAATGTCATTTCTTCCTTTCATGGAGTGTGAAGACATGATGCCATCTTTTTCACCTCATGTGATGCTGCAGTGCAAGATGTTTGAGTGCCACCTTGGTTTGTGGCATAGCAGTTGTGTGCAGTTGGAGTTACAACAGCATGTAGAGACCTTCCTGCCAAATCCAAGATGGCTCTTCCTTCTAGCTTGCACTTTTCTCACTGAAGGAGATAGATATCTGGCCTTCCTACCGCCTTCATACGTGAGAATAAATGACTATCGAATAGGGAATCTCCAGTGCCATGGCAAAATTTATATAAGTTTTATATAGGACAATTTTTATATGGGGAAATTCTGCCACTTCATTGAAGATGTAACACACGCCGAAAAACACTCTAAGAGCAGAACCCACAGTATTTCAAAAGAATTCTAAATACATAGTAAATTTCAAACAAAGCACCACAATTCTAGCACAAATATAGGCTCTTGGAATTTTTTGATAAACTCCTGGAAACTTAAGGATTACTTTTATTACTAACTAAATGATTAACTGTTAATAGGCTTGTTCTTAATTATAATAAAACTAAAATAATATTTTTTTCTAGTAATACAAATTTTGTGTATCCACATAATACAATGTCTCTTAATAGGACAGCGATTGGCATTGTTAAGAGTCAGACTTATTTGGGAACCATTTTTCAACATGATCTTAAGTCAAATACCAGTTGCGTATCTTGTGTCTGAGACCTGGGCTATCCCCCTCCCCCTCCCCCCACAATACTGTTTTTTAAAAAATTGCGAAGTTTATTTTTTAATTGTTAAGTAATAGAAGTAACATTTTTTTCCTAAATTTTATGTACATGCCATTGCTAACATGATACCAAATAATTTTGAGGATTAGGATTTGAACACTTATTTGTACATGAACTCCACTCTTCTTTCCTTTTGTGCGAACTTGAGTGTTACATTTTCACAAAAATGTTTCTTTCGGAGTACTTTTTCATATTTAAAAATAATGTTTTTCTCTATTGACAAAACAGCTAAGTTTTTCGAATGTGCATGTCCTTGTGTGGTTCTAAGATATATCTTGATTCTTTTTAATGCAGGAAAACTTCTTTAGGCAGTTGCAGTTGTTGATGAAAAGTTTAATATTAGATCTGCTAATTTGTGCACCTCAATAAACACTATGTCCAATTATTCAACTTTATGTAGCAAGTAATGTATCTTACTGATTTATTTTGTATTCTTCAAGGGAATAAAACACCCTCAGTTCATTTTTTAATCAAGCTGTATCAAAATTTGAAGCATAGAGTTCTTTAAGCTCTGATAGATGTTCAGGGAAGCTTTCACAAAATTTATCAAAACAGTTCGAATCCAACAAAGCCACGGATTTAAGATATAATATCACTGATTTTAATTCATTGACACTTCACACAAACTGAAACAACTCTCGTGAAACACGCGCTGGAAGCATGGAGAGACAGGTAATCGGAAGTCTTATCTTTTTTATGAGTGAAACGTTACGCAAAGCAATGGTCCATTCACCTCTATACGCTGATTCATGTTGTCATGGAAACTCTAGCAGGCAATCGTACCAAAGTTCTTCGCATCAGAACAGCGGAGACTCGAAGACCTGCTTGCGCTATGCCGTTGGTCATCATGCGCCAGACTGATTCTCATAATAGAAAGAAGCGAATTGGCTCGTGTTTTTTCCGCACTGAAAGCATCGGCATGTCTTAATACCGTCGATAATTGACTTTTATTTGTGTATATGTTACCGCTAAAGTGCAGAAATCAGTTATTCTACAGATTATCTAGGTAATGTGCAGATTAACTAGGGTTATCCGTTAAAGTGCCGAAAATTGTTTCATTGCTCAAATTACCTAGGTAATCTGCAAATTACCTAGGTAATCTGCAAATTACCTACTAGGCACTCGTTAAAGTGAAAATAAGATCTTTGCTGGAACAACAGCAACGTTTCTGTACGCTTAAATTAACATAATGTTATTTATTTATTTTTTGATATATAAAGAATCAAGTTAATACAATCAAACAATCAACAAATTAGTTAATAGAATCAATCATCAATCAATTAAAAAAACTATAATAGAAAGAATCAAACGGTTTAAAATATTATTATAATTAAGGAAATGAATTTGCAAAACATATTATAAAATTATGCTTACTTACTAGTGCAATCTAAAGATTGGTGACACTTTGAATTACATAGCAATTGGTTTTTTGCGACAAGCACACCTATTTGTGGTACATTTAGATTTGCAGTCACATTTTCTGAAACCCTGCCCAGTACCAAGGGATTGTTTTATTGCTGTTTGACGTAAAGATATTTCTACAGCAGGGACATCTTCTTTCGTTAAAAATCTCTCTTTGCAAACACTGAATTCAGATTTTGCATACAATTGTTTTAAAATACCCGTTTTAGTACCAAGTTTATAAAAGCCATCCTTTGTTTTACTAAGAACCACAGCTAAAATCGAGCGGGCATCAGTTTTTGCTCTGTCTACTTCGGGTACTTTAATTCTCACAGTGACACCTTCATATTCTTTCTTCTTGGAAACTTTTATTCGCTTTACATCTTCAATTATGCAATCATACTTTCGTTTTGTCATTAAAACACTATTATATTTTGAATCTTTGCTAAAGAGGTTTTCGAAGAATCTTTTCTTCATTTTACTCACCAATTTGGTGCTTGCTTGCATACTAGGAGTTAAATTTATCTGCTTTAAAAAAAATCACGACACAAATTCACGCGGTAACAGGCAGAAACGAATTTGAAAACAGAATTAGCTATGCTACGACGGCAGCCGACGCCAATTATGAGAAATAAAAACAACCGGCGTGACTAGACGCTGACTAAAGTAGAGGGAGGGGGAGGAGGTGTAGGGAAAGGAAATGAGAGAAACAGGCGAAACCAAACTAAAAGTGGAGGGAGAGGGGGAAGGTGTAGGGAAAGGAAATGAGAGAAACAGGCGAAACCAAACTAAAAGTGGAGGGAGAGGAGGGAAGGTGTAGGGAAAGGAAATGAGAGAAACAGGCAAAACCAAACTAAAAGTGGAGGGAGAGGAGGGAAGGTGTAGGGAAAGGAAATGAGAGAAACAGGCAAAACCAAACTAAAAGTGGAGGGAGAGGAGGGAAGGTGTAGGGAAAGGAAATGAGAGAAACAGGCGAAACCAAACTAAAAGTGGAGGGAGAGGAGGGAAGGTGTAGGGAAAGGAAATGAGAGAAACAGGCAAAACCAAACTAAAAGTGGAGGGAGAGGAGGGAAGGTGTAGGGAAAGGAAATGAGAGAAACAGGCAAAACCAAACTAAAAGTGGAGGGAGAGGAGGGAAGGTGTAGGGAAAGGAAATGAGAGAAACAGGCGAAACCAAACTAAAAGTGGAGGGAGAGGAGGGAAGGTGTAGGGAAAGGAAATGAGAGAAACAGGCAAAACCAAACTAAAAGTGGAGGGAGAGGAGGGAAGGTGTAGGGAAAGGAAATGAGAGAAACAGGCAAAACCAAACTAAAAGTGGAGGGAGAGGAGGGAAGGTGTAGGGAAAGGAAATGAGAGAAACAGGCAAAACCAAACTAAAAGTGGAGGGAGAGGAGGGAAGGTGTAGGGAAAGGAAATGAGAGAAACAGGCAAAACCAAACTAAAAGTGGAGGGAGAGGAGGGAAGGTGTAGGGAAAGGAAATGAGAGAAACAGGCGAAACCAAACTAAAAGTGGAGGGAGAGGAGGGAAGGTGTAGGGAAAGGAAATGAGAGAAACAGGCAAAACCAAACTAAAAGTGGAGGGAGAGGAGGGAAGGTGTAGGGAAAGGAAATGAGAGAAACAGGCAAAACCAAACTAAAAGTGGAGGGAGAGGAGGGAAGGTGTAGGGAAAGGAAATGAGAGAAACAGGCAAAACCAAACTAAAAGTGGAGGGAGAGGAGGGAAGGTGTAGGGAAAGGAAATGAGAGAAACAGGCGAAACCAAACTAAAAGTGGAGGGAGAGGAGGGAAGGTGTAGGGAAAGGAAAATGAGAGAAACAGGCAAAACCAAACTAAAAGTGGAGGGAGAGGAGAGGGAAGGTGTAGGGAAAGGAAATGAGAGAAACAGGCAAAACCAAACTAAAAGTGGAGGGAGAGGAGGGAAGGTGTAGGGAAAGGAAATGAGAGAAACAGGCGAAACCAAACTAAAAGTGGAGGGAGAGGAGGGAAGGTGTAGGGAAAGGAAATGAGAGAAACAGGCAAAACCAAACTAAAAGTGGAGGGAGAGGAGGGAAGGTGTAGGGAAAGGAAATGAGAGAAACAGGCAAAACCAAACTAAAAGTGGAGGGAGAGGAGGGAAGGTGTAGGGAAAGGAAATGAGAGAAACAGGCAAAACCAAACTAAAAGTGGAGGGAGAGGAGGGAAGGTGTAGGGAAAGGAAATGAGAGAAACAGGCAAAACCAAACTAAAAGTGGAGGGAGAGGAGGGAAGGTGTAGGGAAAGGAAATGAGAGAAACAGGCGAAAACCAAACTAAAAGTGGAGGGAGAGGAGGGAAGGTGTAGGGAAAGGAAATGAGAGAAACAGGCAAAACCAAACTAAAAGTGGAGGGAGAGGAGGGAAGGTGTAGGGGAAAGGAAATGAGAGAAACAGGCGAAACCAAACTAAAAGTGGAGGGAGAGGAGGGAAGGTGTAGGGAAAGGAAATGAGAGAAACAGGCAAAACCAAACTAAAAGTGGAGGGAGAGGAGGGAAGGTGTAGGGAAAGGAAATGAGAGAAACAGGCAAAACCAAACTAAAAGTGGAGGGAGAGGAGGGAAGGTGTAGGGAAAGGAAATGAGAGAAACAGGCGAAACCAAACTAAAAGTGGAGGGAGAGGAGGGAAGGTGTAGGGAAAGGAAATGAGAGAAACAGGCAAAACCAAACTAAAAGTGGAGGGAGAGGAGGGAAGGTGTAGGGAAAGGAAATGAGAGAAAGCAGGCAAAACCAAACTAAAAGTGGAGGAGAGGAGGGAAGGTGTAGGGAAAGGAAATGAGAGAAACAGGCGAAACCAAACTAAAAGTGGAGGGAGAGGAGGGAAGGTGTAGGGAAAGGAAATGAGAGAAACAGGCAAAACCAAACTAAAAGTGGAGGGAGAGGAGGGAAGGTGTAGGGAAAGGAAATGAGAGAAACAGGCAAAACCAAACTAAAAGTGGAGGGAGAGGAGGGAAGGTGTAGGGAAAGGAAATGAGAGAAACAGGCGAAACCAAACTAAAAGTGGAGGGAGAGGAGGGAAGGTGTAGGGAAAGGAAATGAGAGAAACAGGCAAAACCAAACTAAAAGTGGAGGGAGAGGAGGGAAGGTGTAGGGAAAGGAAATGAGAGAAACAGGCAAAACCAAACTAAAAGTGGAGGGAGAGGAGGAAGGTGTAGGGAAAGGAAATGAGAGAAACAGGCGAAAACCAAACTAAAAGTGGAGGGAGAGGAGGGAAGGTGTAGGGAAAGGAAATGAGAGAAACAGGCAAAACCAAACTAAAAGTGGAGGGAGAGGAGGGAAGGTGTAGGGAAAGGAAATGAGAGAAACAGGCAAAACCAAACTAAAAGTGGAGGGAGAGGAGGGAAGGTGTAGGGAAAGGAAATGAGAGAAACAGGCAAAACCAAACTAAAAGTGGAGGGAGAGGAGGGAAGGTGTAGGGAAAGGAAATGAGAGAAACAGGCAAAACCAAACTAAAAGTGGAGGGAGAGGAGGGAAGGTGTAGGGAAAGGAAATGAGAGAAACAGGCAAAACCAAACTAAAAGTGGAGGGAGAGGAGGGAAGGTGTAGGGAAAGGAAATGAGAGAAACAGGCGAAACCAAACTAAAAGTGGAGGGAGAGGAGGGAAGGTGTAGGGAAAGGAAATGAGAGAAACAGGCAAAACCAAACTAAAAGTGGAGGGAGAGGAGGGAAGGTGTAGGGAAAGGAAATGAGAGAAACAGGCAAAACCAAACTAAAAGTGGAGGGAGAGGAGGGAAGGTGTAGGGAAAGGAAATGAGAGAAACAGGCAAAACCAAACTAAAAGTGGAGGGAGAGGAGGGAAGGTGTAGGGAAAGGAAATGAGAGAAACAGGCAAACCAAACTAAAAGTGGAGGGAGAGGAGGGAAGGTGTAGGGAAAGGAAAATGAGAGAAACAGGCAAAACCAAACTAAAAGTGGAGGGAGAGGAGGGAAGGTGTAGGGAAAGGAAATGAGAGAAACAGGCAAAACCAAACTAAAAGTGGAGGGAGAGGAGGGAAGGTGTAGGGAAAGGAAATGAGAGAAACAGGCAAAACCAAACTAAAAGTGGAGGGAGAGGAGGGAAGGTGTAGGGAAAGGAAATGAGAGAAACAGGCAAAACCAAACTAAAAGTGGAGGGAGAGGAGGGAAGGTGTAGGGAAAGGAAATGAGAGAAACAGGCAAAACCAAACTAAAAGTGGAGGGAGAGGAGGGAAGGTGTAGGGAAAGGAAATGAGAGAAACAGGCGAAACCAAACTAAAAGTGGAGGGAGAGGGGGAAGGTGTAGGGAAAGAAAATGAGAGAAACAGGCAAAACCAAACTAAAAGTGGAGGGAGAGGAGGGAAGGTGTAGGGAAAGGAAATGAGAGAAACAGGCAAAACCAAACTAAAAGTGGAGGGAGAGGAGGGAAGGTGTAGGGAAAGGAAATGAGAGAAACAGGCGAAACCAAACTAAAAGTGGAGGGAGAGGGGGAAGGTGTAGGGAAAGGAAATGAGAGAAACAGGCAAAACCAAACTAAAAGTGGAGGGAGAGGAGGGAAGGTGTAGGGAAAGGAAATGAGAGAAACAGGCAAAACCAAACTAAAAGTGGAGGGAGAGGAGGGAAGGTGTAGGGAAAGGAAATGAGAGAAACAGGCAAAACCAAACTAAAAGTGGAGGGAGAGGAGGGAAGGTGTAGGGAAAGGAAATGAGAGAAACAGGCGAAACCAAACTAAAAGTGGAGGGAGAGGAGGGAAGGTGTAGGGAAAGGAAATGAGAGAAACAGGCAAAACCAAACTAAAAGTGGAGGGAGAGGAGGAAGGTGTAGGGAAAGGAAAATGAGAGAAACAGGCGAAACCAAACTAAAAGTGGAGGGAGAGGAGGGAAGGTGTAGGGAAAGGAAATGAGAGAAACAGGCAAAACCAAACTAAAAGTGGAGGGAGAGGAGGGAAGGTGTAGGGAAAGGAAATGAGAGAAACAGGCGAAACCAAACTAAAAGTGGAGGGAGAGGAGGGAAGGTGTAGGGAAAGGAAATGAGAGAAACAGGCGAAACCAAACTAAAAGTGGAGGGAGAGGAGGGAAGGTGTAGGAAAGAAAATGAGAGAAACAGGCAAAACCAAACTAAAAGTGGAGGAGAGGGAGGGAAGGTGTAGGGAAAGGAAATGAGAGAAACAGGCAAAACCAAACTAAAAGTGGAGGGAGAGGAGGGAAGGTGTAGGGAAAGGAAATGAGAGAAACAGGCAAAACCAAACTAAAAGTGGAGGGAGAGGAGGGAAGGTGTAGGGAAAGGAAATGAGAGAAACAGGCGAAACCAAACTAAAAGTGGAGGGAGAGGGGGAAGGTGTAGGGAAAGAAAATGAGAGAAACAGGCAAAACCAAACTAAAAGTGGAGGGAGAGGAGGGAAGGTGTAGGGAAAGGAAATGAGAGAAACAGGCAAAACCAAACTAAAAGTGGAGGGAGAGGAGGAAAAGTGGAGGGAGAGGAGGGAAGGTGTAGGGAAAGGAAATGAGAGAAACAGGCAAAACCAAACTAAAAGTGGAGGGAGAGGAGGGAAGGTGTAGGGAAAGGAAATGAGAGAAACAGGCGAAACCAAACTAAAAGTGGAGGGAGAGGAGGGAAGGTGTAGGGAAAGGAAAATGAGAGAAACAGGCAAAACCAAACTAAAAGTGGAGGGAGAGGAGGGAAGGTGTAGGGAAAGGAAATGAGAGAAACAGGCAAAACCAAACTGAGAGGAGGGAAGGTGTAGGGAAAGGAAATGAGAGAAACAGGCAGGAAACCAAACTAAAAGTGGAGGGAGAGGAGGGAAGGTGTAGGGAAAGGAAATGAGAGAAACAGGCGAAACCAAACTAAAAGTGGAGGGAGAGGAGGGAAGGTGTAGGGAAAGGAAATGAGAGAAACAGGCAAAACCAAACTAAAAGTGGAGGGAGAGGAGGAAGGTGTAGGGAAAGGAAATGAGAGAAACAGGCGAAACCAAACTAAAAGTGGAGGAGAGGAGGAGGAAGGTGTAGGGAAAGGAAATGAGAGAAACAGGCAAAACCAAACTAAAAGTGGAGGGAGAGGAGGGAAGGTGTAGGGAAAGGAAATGAGAGAAACAGGCGAAACCAAACTAAAAGTGGAGGGAGAGGAGGGAAGGTGTAGGGGAAGGAAATGAGAGAAACAGGCAAAACCAAACTAAAAGTGGAGGGAGAGGAGGGAAGGTGTAGGGAAAGGAAATGAGAGAAACAGGCAAAACCAAACTAAAAGTGGAGGGAGAGGAGGGAAGGTGTAGGGAAAGGAAATGAGAGAAACAGGCAAAACCAAACTAAAAGTGGAGGGAGAGGAGGGAAGGTGTAGGGAAAGGAAATGAGAGAAA
This sequence comes from Macrothele yani, assembly GCA_039090855.1. Classification (NCBI taxonomy): domain Eukaryota; kingdom Metazoa; phylum Arthropoda; class Arachnida; order Araneae; family Macrothelidae; genus Macrothele; species Macrothele yani. The sequence goes on along the minus strand of CM076999.1, from coordinate 107,775,403 downwards.
CAGGCAAAACCAAACTAAAAGTGGAGGGAGAGGAGGGAAGGTGTAGGGAAAGGAAATGAGAGAAACAGGCAAAACCAAACTAAAAGTGGAGGGAGAGGAGGGAAGGTGTAGGGAAAGGAAATGAGAGAAACAGGCAAAACCAAACTAAAAGTGGAGGGAGAGGAGGGAAGGTGTAGGGAAAGGAAATGAGAGAAACAGGCGAAACCAAACTAAAAGTGGAGGGAGAGGAGGGAAGGTGTAGGGAAAGGAAATGAGAGAAACAGGCAAAACCAAACTAAAAGTGGAGGGAGAGGAGGGAAGGTGTAGGGAAAGGAAATGAGAGAAACAGGCAAAACCAAACTAAAAGTGGAGGGAGAGGAGGGAAGGTGTAGGGAAAGGAAATGAGAGAAACAGGCAAAACCAAACTAAAAGTGGAGGGAGAGGAGGGAAGGTGTAGGGAAAGGAAATGAGAGAAACAGGCGAAACCAAACTAAAAGTGGAGGGAGAGGAGGGAAGGTGTAGGGAAAGGAAATGAGAGAAACAGGCAAAACCAAACTAAAAGTGGAGGGAGAGGAGGGAAGGTGTAGGGAAAGGAAATGAGAGAAACAGGCAAAACCAAACTAAAAGTGGAGGGAGAGGAGGGAAGGTGTAGGGAAAGGAAATGAGAGGAACAGGCGAAACCAAACTAAAAGTGGAGAGAGAGGGGGAAGGTGTAGGGAAAGAAAATGAGAGAAACAGGCAAAACCAAACTAAAAGTGGAGGGAGAGGAGGGAAGGTGTAGGGAAAGGAAATGAGAGAAACAGGCAAAACCAAACTAAAAGTGGAGGGAGAGAGGAGGGAAGGTGTAGGGAAAGGAAATGAGAGAAACAGGCGAAACCAAACTAAAAGTGGAGGGAGAGGAGGGAAGGTGTAGGGAAAGGAAATGAGAGAAACAGGCAAAACCAAACTAAAAGTGGAGGGAGAGGAGGGAAGGTGTAGGGAAAGGAAATGAGAGAAACAGGCAAAACCAAACTAAAAGTGGAGGGAGAGGAGGGAAGGTGTAGGGAAAGGAAATGAGAGAAACAGGCGAAACCAAACTAAAAGTGGAGGGAGAGGAGGGAAGGTGTAGGGAAAGGAAATGAGAGAAACAGGCAAAACCAAACTAAAAGTGGAGGGAGAGGAGGGAAGGTGTAGGGAAAGGAAATGAGAGAAACAGGCAAAACCAAACTAAAAGTGGAGGGAGAGGAGGGAAGGTGTAGGGAAAGGAAATGAGAGAAACAGGCAAAACCAAACTAAAAGTGGAGGGAGAGGAGGGAAGGTGTAGGGAAAGGAAATGAGAGAAACAGGCGAAACCAAACTAAAAGTGGAGGGAGAGGAGGGAAGGTGTAGGGAAAGGAAATGAGAGAAACAGGCAAAACCAAACTAAAAGTGGAGGGAGAGGAGGGAAAGGTGTAGGGAAAGGAAATGAGAGAAACAGGCAAAACCAAACTAAAAGTGGAGGGAAGGTGTAGGGAAAGGAAATGAGAGAAACAGGCAAAACCAAACTAAAAGTGGAGGAGAGGAGGGAAGGTGAGAAAGGAAATGAGAGAAACAGGCAAAACCAAACTAAAAGTGGAGGGAGAGGAGGGAAGGTGTAGGGAAAGAAAATGAGAGAAACAGGCAAAACCAAACTAAAAGTGGAGGGAGAGGAGGGAAGGTGTAGGGAAAGGAAATGAGAGAAACAGGCAAAACCAAACTAAAAGTGGAGGGAGAGGAGGGAAGGTGTAGGGAAAGGAAATGAGAGAAACAGGCAAAACCAAACTAAAAGTGGAGGGAGAGGAGGGAAGGTGTAGGAAAGGAAATGAGAGAAACAGGCGAAACCAAACTAAAAGTGGAGGGAGAGGAGGAAGGTGTAGAAGGAAAATGAGAGAAACAGGCAAAAACCAAACTAAAAGTGGAGGGAGAGGAGGAAGGTGTAGGGAAAGGAAATGAGAGAAACAGGCAAAACCAAACTAAAAGTGGAGGAGAGGAGGAAGGTGTAGGGAAAGGAAATGAGAGAAACAGGCGAAACCAAACTAAAAGTGGAGGAGAGGAGGAAGGTGTAGGGAAAGAAAATGAGAGAAACAGGCGAAACCAAACTAAAAGTGGAGGGAGAGGAGGGAAGGTGTAGGGAAAGGAAATGAGAGAAACAGGCAAAACCAAACTAAAAGTGGAGGGAGAGGAGGGAAGGTGTAGGGAAAGGAAATGAGAGAAACAGGCAAAACCAAACTAAAAGTGGAGGGAGAGGGAGGGAAGGTGTAGGGAAAGGAAATGAGAGAAACAGGCGAAACCAAACTAAAAGTGGAGGGAGAGGAGGGAAGGTGTAGGGAAAGGAAATGAGAGAAACAGGCAAAACCAAACTAAAAGTGGAGGGAGAGGAGGGAAGGTGTAGGGAAAGGAAATGAGAGAAACAGGCGAAACCAAACTAAAAGTGGAGGGAGAGGAGGGAAGGTGTAGGGAAAGGAAAATGAGAGAAACAGGCGAAACCAAACTAAAAGTGGAGGGAGAGGAGGGAAGGTGTAGGGAAAGGAAATGAGAGAAACAGGCAAAACCAAACTAAAAGTGGAGGGAGAGGAGGGAAGGTGTAGGGAAAGGAAATGAGAGAAACAGGCAAAACCAAACTAAAAGTGGAGGGAGAGGAGGGAAGGTGTAGGGAAAGGAAATGAGAGAAACAGGCGAAACCAAACTAAAAGTGGAGGGAGAGGAGGAAGGTGTAGGGAAAGAAAATGAGAGAAACAGGCAAAACCAAACTAAAAGTGGAGGGAGAGGAGGGAAGGTGTAGGGAAAGGAAATGAGAGAAACAGGCAAAACCAAACTAAAAGTGGAGGGAGAGGAGGGAAGGTGTAGGGAAAGGAAATGAGAGAAACAGGCGAAACCAAACTAAAAGTGGAGGGAGAGGAGGAAGGTGTAGGGAAAGAAAATGAGAGAAACAGGCAAAACCAAACTAAAAGTGGAGGGAGAGGAGGGAAGGTGTAGGGAAAGGAAATGAGAGAAACAGGCAAAACCAAACTAAAAGTGGAGGGAGAGGAGGGAAGGTGTAGGGAAAGGAAAATGAGAGAAACAGGCAAAACCAAACTAAAAGTGGAGGGAGAGGAGGGAAGGTGTAGGGAAAGGAAATGAGAGAAACAGGCGAAACCAAACTAAAAGTGGAGGGAGAGGAGGGAAGGTGTAGGGAAAGGAAATGAGAGAAACAGGCGAAACCAAACTAAAAGTGGAGGGAGAGGAGGGAAGGTGTAGGGAAAGGAAATGAGAGAAACAGGCAAAACCAAACTAAAAGTGGAGGGAGAGGAGGGAAGGTGTAGGGAAAGGAAATGAGAGAAACAGGCAAAACCAAACTAAAAGTGGAGGGAGAGGAGGGAAGGTGTAGGGAAAGGAAAATGAGAGAAACAGGCGAAACCAAACTAAAAGTGGAGGGAGAGGAGGGAAGGTGTAGGGAAAGGAAATGAGAGAAACAGGCGAAACCAAACTAAAAGTGGAGGGAGAGGAGGGAAGGTGTAGGGAAAGGAAATGAGAGAAACAGGCAAAACCAAACTAAAAGTGGAGGGAGAGGAGGGAAGGTGTAGGGAAAGGAAATGAGAGAAACAGGCAAAACCAAACTAAAAGTGGAGGGAGAGGAGGGAAGGTGTAGGGAAAGGAAATGAGAGAAACAGGCGAAACCAAACTAAAAGTGGAGGGAGAGGAGGGAAGGTGTAGGGAAAGGAAAATGAGAGAAACAGGCAAAACCAAACTAAAAGTGGAGGGAGAGGAGGGAAGGTGTAGGGAAAGGAAAATGAGAGAAACAGGCGAAACCAAACTAAAAGTGGAGGGGAGAGGAGGGAAGGTGTAGGGAAAGGAAATGAGAGAAACAGGCAAAACCAAACTAAAAGTGGAGGGAGAGGAGGGAAGGTGTAGGGAAAGGAAATGAGAGAAACAGGCAAAACCAAACTAAAAGTGGAGGGAGAGGAGGGAAGGTGTAGGGAAAACCAAACTAAAAGTGGAGGGAGAGGAGGGAAGGTGTAGGGAAAGGAAATGAGAGAAACAGGCGAAACCAAACTAAAAGTGGAGGGAGAGGAGGGAAGGTGTAGGGAAAGGAAATGAGAGAAACAGGCAAAACCAAACTAAAAGTGGAGGGAGAGGAGGGAAGGTGTAGGGAAAGGAAATGAGAGAAACAGGCAAAACCAAACTAAAAGTGGAGGGAGAGGAGGGAAGGTGTAGGGAAAGGAAATGAGAGAAACAGGCAAAACCAAACTAAAAGTGGAGGGAGAGGAGGGAAGGTGTAGGGAAAGGAAATGAGAGAAACAGGCAAAACCAAACTAAAAGTGGAGGGAGAGGAGGGAAGGTGTAGGGAAAGGAAATGAGAGAAACAGGCAAAACCAAACTAAAAGTGGAGGGAGAGGAGGGAAGGTGTAGGGAAAGGAAATGAGAGAAACAGGCAAAACCAAACTAAAAGTGGAGGGAGAGGAGGGAAGGTGTAGGGAAAGGAAATGAGAGAAACAGGCAAAACCAAACTAAAAGTGGAGGGAGAGGAGGGAAGGTGTAGGGAAAGGAAAATGAGAGAAACAGGCAAAACCAAACTAAAAGTGGAGGGAGAGGAGGGAAGGTGTAGGGAAAGGAAATGAGAGAAACAGGCAAAACCAAACTAAAAGTGGAGGGAGAGGAGGGAAGGTGTAGGGAAAGAAAATGAGAGAAACAGGCAAAACCAAACTAAAAGTGGAGGGAGAGGAGGGAAGGTGTAGGGAAAGGAAATGAGAGAAACAGGCAAAACCAAACTAAAAGTGGAGGGAGAGGAGGGAAGGTGTAGGGAAAGGAAATGAGAGAAACAGGCAAAACCAAACTAAAAGTGGAGGGAGAGGAGGGAAGGTGTAGGGAAAGGAAATGAGAGAAACAGGCAAAACCAAACTAAAAGTGGAGGGAGAGGAGGGAAGGTGTAGGGAAAGGAAATGAGAGAAACAGGCAAAACCAAACTAAAAGTGGAGGGAGAGGAGGGAAGGTGTAGGGAAAGGAAATGAGAGAAACAGGCGAAACCAAACTAAAAGTGGAGGGAGAGGAGGGAAGGTGTAGGGAAAGGAAATGAGAGAAACAGGCAAAACCAAACTAAAAGTGGAGGGAGAGGAGGGAAGGTGTAGGGAAAGGAAATGAGAGAAACAGGCAAAACCAAACTAAAAGTGGAGGGAGAGGAGGGAAGGTGTAGGGAAAGGAAATGAGAGAAACAGGCGAAACCAAACTAAAAGTGGAGGGAGAGGAGGGAAGGTGTAGGGAAAGGAAATGAGAGAAACAGGCAAAACCAAACTAAAAGTGGAGGGAGAGGAGGGAAGGTGTAGGGAAAGGAAATGAGAGAAACAGGCAAAACCAAACTAAAAGTGGAGGGAGAGGAGGGAAGGTGTAGGGAAAGGAAATGAGAGAAACAGGCAAAACCAAACTAAAAGTGGAGGGGAGAGGAGGGAAGGTGTAGGGAAAGGAAATGAGAGAAACAGGCAAAACCAAACTAAAAGTGGAGGGAGAGGAGGGAAGGTGTAGGGAAAGGAAATGAGAGAAACAGGCGAAACCAAACTAAAAGTGGAGGGAGAGGAGGGAAGGTGTAGGGAAAGGAAAATGAGAGAAACAGGCACCAAACCAAACTAAAAGTGGAGGAGAGGAGGAAGGTGTGAAGGAAAATGAGAGAAACAGGCAAAACCAAACTAAAAGTGGAGGGAGAGGAGGGAAGGTGTAGGGAAAGGAAATGAGAGAAACAGGCGAAACCAAACTAAAAGTGGAGGGAGAGGAGGGAAGGTGTAGGAGAAAATGAGAGAAACAGGCAGAAACCAAACTAAAAGTGGAGGGAGAGAGGAGGAAGGTGTAGGGAAAGGAAATGAGAGAAACAGGCAAAACCAAACTAAAAGTGGAGGAGAGGAGGGAAGGTGTAGGAAAGGAAATGAGAGAAACAGGCAGAAACCAAACTAAAAGTGGAGGGAGAGGAGGGAAGGTGTAGGGAAAGGAAATGAGAGAAACAGGCAAAACCAAACTAAAAGTGGAGGGAGAGGAGGGAAGGTGTAGGGAAAGGAAATGAGAGAAACAGGCAAAACCAAACTAAAAGTGGAGGGAGAGGAGGGAAGGTGTAGGGAAAGGAAATGAGAGAAACAGGCAAAACCAAACTAAAAGTGGAGGGAGAGGAGGGAAGGTGTAGGGAAAGGAAAAATGAGAGAAACAGGCAAAACCAAACTAAAAGTGGAGGGAGAGGAGGGAAGGTGTAGGGAAAGGAAATGAGAGAAACAGGCGAAACCAAACTAAAAGTGGAGGGAGAGGGGGAAGGTGTAGGGAAAGAAAATGAGAGAAACAGGCAAAACCAAACTAAAAGTGGAGGGAGAGGAGGGAAGGTGTAGGGAAAGGAAATGAGAGAAACAGGCAAAACCAAACTAAAAGTGGAGGGAGAGGAGGGAAGGTGTAGGGAAAGGAAATGAGAGAAACAGGCAAAACCAAACTAAAAGTGGAGGGAGAGGAGGGAAGGTGTAGGGAAAGGAAATGAGAGAAACAGGCGAAACCAAACTAAAAGTGGAGGGAGAGGGGAAGGTGTAGGGAAAGAAAATGAGAGAAACAGGCAAAACCAAACTAAAAGTGGAGGGAGAGGAGGGAAGGTGTAGGGAAAGGAAATGAGAGAAACAGGCAAAACCAAACTAAAAGTGGAGGGAGAGGAGGGAAGGTGTAGGGAAAGGAAATGAGAGAAACAGGCGAAACCAAACTAAAAGTGGAGGGAGAGGGGAAGGTGTAGGGAAAGAAAATGAGAGAAACAGGCAAAACCAAACTAAAAGTGGAGGGAGAGGAGGGAAGGTGTAGGGAAAGGAAATGAGAGAAACAGGCAAAACCAAACTAAAAGTGGAGGGAGAGGAGGGAAGGTGTAGGGAAAGGAAATGAGAGAAACAGGCGAAACCAAACTAAAAGTGGAGGGAGAGGAGGGAAGGTGTAGGGAAAGGAAATGAGAGAAACAGGCGAAACCAAACTAAAAGTGGAGGGAGAGGAGGGAAGGTGTAGGGAAAGAAAATGAGAGAAACAGGCGAAACCAAACTAAAAGTGGAGGGAGAGGAGGGAAGGTGTAGGGAAAGGAAATGAGAGAAACAGGCGAAACCAAACTAAAAGTGGAGGGAGAGGAGGGAAGGTGTAGGGAAAGAAAATGAGAGAAACAGGCAAAACCAAACTAAAAGTGGAGGGAGAGGAGGGAAGGTGTAGGGAAAGGAAATGAGAGAAACAGGCGAAACCAAACTAAAAGTGGAGGGAGAGGAGGGAAGGTGTAGGGAAAGGAAATGAGAGAAACAGGCAAAACCAAACTAAAAGTGGAGGGAGAGGAGGGAAGGTGTAGGGAAAGGAAATGAGAGAAACAGGCGAAACCAAACTAAAAGTGGAGGGAGAGGGGGAAGGTGTAGGGAAAGAAAATGAGAGAAACAGGCAAAACCAAACTAAAAGTGGAGGGAGAGGAGGGAAGGTGTAGGGAAAGGAAATGAGAGAAACAGGCAAAACCAAACTAAAAGTGGAGGGAGAGGAGGGAAGGTGTAGGGAAAGGAAATGAGAGAAACAGGCAAAACCAAACTAAAAGTGGAGGGAGAGGAGGGAAGGTGTAGGGAAAGGAAATGAGAGAAACAGGCGAAACCAAACTAAAAGTGGAGGGAGAGGGGGAAGGTGTAGGGAAAGAAAATGAGAGAAACAGGCAAAACCAAACTAAAAGTGGAGGGAGAGGAGGGAAGGTGTAGGGAAAGGAAATGAGAGAAACAGGCAAAACCAAACTAAAAGTGGAGGGAGAGGAGGGAAGGTGTAGGGAAAGGAAATGAGAGAAACAGGCGAAACCAAACTAAAAGTGGAGGGAGAGGGGGAAGGTGTAGGGAAAGAAAATGAGAGAAACAGGCAAAACCAAACTAAAAGTGGAGGGAGAGGAGGGAAGGTGTAGGGAAAGGAAATGAGAGAAACAGGCAAAACCAAACTAAAAGTGGAGGGAGAGGAGGGAAGGTGTAGGGAAAGGAAATGAGAGAAACAGGCGAAACCAAACTAAAAGTGGAGGGAGAGGAGGGAAGGTGTAGGGAAAGGAAATGAGAGAAACAGGCGAAACCAAACTAAAAGTGGAGGGAGAGGAGGGAAGGTGTAGGGAAAGGAAATGAGAGAAACAGGCAAAACCAAACTAAAAGTGGAGGGAGAGGAGGGAAGGTGTAGGGAAAGGAAATGAGAGAAACAGGCGAAACCAAACTAAAAGTGGAGGGAGAGGAGGGAAGGTGTAGGGAAAGGAAATGAGAGAAACAGGCGAAACCAAACTAAAAGTGGAGGGAGAGGAGGGAAGGTGTAGGGAAAGGAAATGAGAGAAACAGGCAAAACCAAACTAAAAGTGGAGGGAGAGGAGGGAAGGTGTAGGGAAAGGAAATGAGAGAAACGGGCAAAACCAAACTAAAAGTGGAGGGAGAGGAGGGAAGGTGTAGGGAAAGGAAATGAGAGAAACAGGCGAAACCAAACTAAAAGTGGAGGGAGAGGAGGGAAGGTGTAGGGAAAGGAAATGAGAGAAACAGGCGAAACCAAACTAAAAGTGGAGGGAGAGGAGGGAAGGTGTAGGGAAAGGAAATGAGAGAAACAGGCAAAACCAAACTAAAAGTGGAGGGAGAGGAGGGAAGGTGTAGGGAAAGGAAATGAGAGAAACAGGCGAAACCAAACTAAAAGTGGAGGGAGAGGAGGGAAGGTGTAGGGAAAGGAAATGAGAGAAACAGGCAAAACCAAACTAAAAGTGGAGGGAGAGGAGGGAAGGTGTAGGGAAAGGAAATGAGAGAAACAGGCAAAACCAAACTAAAAGTGGAGGGAGAGGAGGGAAGGTGTAGGGAAAGGAAATGAGAGAAACAGGCAAAACCAAACTAAAAGTGGAGGGAGAGGAGGGAAGGTGTAGGGAAAGGAAATGAGAGAAACAGGCAAAACCAAACTAAAAGTGGAGGGAGAGGAGGGAAGGTGTAGGGAAAGGAAATGAGAGAAACAGGCGAAACCAAACTAAAAGTGGAGGGAGAGGGGGAAGGTGTAGGGAAAGAAAATGAGAGAAACAGGCAAAACCAAACTAAAAGTGGAGGGAGAGGAGGGAAGGTGTAGGGAAAGGAAATGAGAGAAACAGGCAAAACCAAACTAAAAGTGGAGGGAGAGGAGGGAAGGTGTAGGGAAAGGAAATGAGAGAAACAGGCAAAACCAAACTAAAAGTGGAGGGAGAGGAGGGAAGGTGTAGGGAAAGGAAATGAGAGAAACAGGCGAAACCAAACTAAAAGTGGAGGGAGAGGGGGAAGGTGTAGGGAAAGAAAATGAGAGAAACAGGCAAAACCAAACTAAAAGTGGAGGGAGAGGAGGGAAGGTGTAGGGAAAGGAAATGAGAGAAACAGGCAAAACCAAACTAAAAGTGGAGGGAGAGGAGGGAAGGTGTAGGGAAAGGAAATGAGAGAAACAGGCGAAACCAAACTAAAAGTGGAGGGAGAGGGGAAGGTGTAGGGAAAGAAAATGAGAGAAACAGGCAAAACCAAACTAAAAGTGGAGGGAGAGGAGGGAAGGTGTAGGGAAAGGAAATGAGAGAAACAGGCAAAACCAAACTAAAAGTGGAGGGAGAGGAGGGAAGGTGTAGGGAAAGGAAATGAGAGAAACAGGCGAAACCAAACTAAAAGTGGAGGGAGAGGAGGGAAGGTGTAGGGAAAGGAAATGAGAGAAACAGGCAAAACCAAACTAAAAGTGGAGGGAGAGGAGGGAAGGTGTAGGGAAAGGAAATGAGAGAAACAGGCAAAACCAAACTAAAAGTGGAGGGAGAGGAGGGAAGGTGTAGGGAAAGGAAATGAGAGAAACAGGCGAAACCAAACTAAAAGTGGAGGGAGAGGGGGAAGGTGTAGGGAAAGAAAATGAGAGAAACAGGCGAAACCAAACTAAAAGTGGAGGGAGAGGAGGGAAGGTGTAGGGAAAGGAAATGAGAGAAACAGGCAAAACCAAACTAAAAGTGGAGGGAGAGGAGGGAAGGTGTAGGGAAAGGAAATGAGAGAAACAGGCGAAACCAAACTAAAAGTGGAGGGAGAGGAGGGAAGGTGTAGGGAAAGAAAATGAGAGAAACAGGCGAAACCAAACTAAAAGTGGAGGGAGAGGAGGAAGGTGTAGGGAAAGGAAATGAGAGAAACAGGCAAAACCAAACTAAAAGTGGAGGGAGAGGAGGGAAGGTGTAGGGAAAGGAAATGAGAGAAACAGGCGAAACCAAACTAAAAGTGGAGGGAGAGGGGGAAGGTGTAGGGAAAGAAAATGAGAGAAACAGGCGAAACCAAACTAAAAGTGGAGGGAGAGGAGGGAAGGTGTAGGGAAAGGAAATGAGAGAAACAGGCAAAACCAAACTAAAAGTGGAGGGAGAGGAGGGAAGGTGTAGGGAAAGGAAATGAGAGAAACAGGCGAAACCAAACTAAAAGTGGAGGGAGAGGAGGGAAGGTGTAGGGAAAGAAAATGAGAGAAACAGGCGAAACCAAACTAAAAGTGGAGGGAGAGGAGGGAAGGTGTAGGGAAAGGAAATGAGAGAAACAGGCGAAACCAAACTAAAAGTGGAGGGAGAGGAGGGAAGGTGTAGGGAAAGAAAATGAGAGAAACAGGCGAAACCAAACTAAAAGTGGAGGGAGAGGAGGGAAGGTGTAGGGAAAGGAAATGAGAGAAACAGGCGAAACCAAACTAAAAGTGGAGGGAGAGGAGGGAAGGTGTAGGGAAAGAAAATGAGAGAAACAGGCGAAACCAAACTAAAAGTGGAGGGAGAGGAGGGAAGGTGTAGGGAAAGGAAATGAGAGAAACAGGCGAAACCAAACTAAAAGTGGAGGGAGAGGAGGGAAGGTGTAGGGAAAGAAAATGAGAGAAACAGGCGAAACCAAACTAAAAGTGGAGGGAGAGGAGGGAAGGTGTAGGGAAAGGAAATGAGAGAAACAGGCAAAACCAAACTAAAAGTGGAGGGAGAGGAGGGAAGGTGTAGGGAAAGAAAATGAGAGAAACAGGCGAAACCAAACTAAAAGTGGAGGGAGAGGAGGGAAGGTGTAGGGAAAGAAAATGAGAGAAACAGGCGAAACCAAACTAAAAGTGGAGGGAGAGGAGGGAAGGTGTAGGGAAAGGAAATGAGAGAAACAGGCGAAACCAAACTAAAAGTGGAGGGAGAGGAGGGAAGGTGTAGGGAAAGAAAATGAGAGAAACAGGCGAAACCAAACTAAAAGTGGAGGGAGAGGAGGGAAGGTGTAGGGAAAGGAAATGAGAGAAACAGGCGAAACCAAACTAAAAGTGGAGGGAGAGGGGGAAGGTGTAGGGAAAGAAAATGAGAGAAACAGGCGAAACCAAACTAAAAGTGGAGGGAGAGGAGGGAAGGTGTAGGGAAAGAAAATGAGAGAAACAGGCGAAACCAAACTAAAAGTGGAGGGAGAGGAGGGAAGGTGTAGGGAAAGAAAATGAGAGAAACAGGCGAAACCAAACTAAAAGTGGAGGGAGAGGAGGGAAGGTGTAGGGAAAGGAAATGAGAGAAACAGGCGAAACCAAACTAAAAGTGGAGGGAGAGGAGGGAAGGTGTAGGGAAAGAAAATGAGAGAAACAGGCAGAAACCAAACTAAAAGTGGAGGGAGAGGAGGGAAGGTGTAGGGAAAGGAAATGAGAGAAACAGGCGAAACCAAACTAAAAGTGGAGGGAGAGGAGGGAAGGTGTAGGGAAAGGAAATGAGAGAAACAGGCGAAACCAAACTAAAAGTGGAGGGAGAGGAGGGAAGGTGTAGGGAAAGAAAATGAGAGAAACAGGCAAAACCAAACTAAAAGTGGAGGGAGAGGAGGGAAGGTGTAGGGAAAGGAAATGAGAGAAACAGGCGAAACCAAACTAAAAGTGGAGGGAGAGGGGGAAGGTGTAGGAAAAGGAAATGAGAGAAACAGGCGAAACCAAACTAAAAGTGGAGGGAGAGGAGGGAAGGTGTAGGGAAAGGAAATGAGAGAAACAGGCAGAAACCAAACTAAAAGTGGAGGGAGAGGAGGGAAGGTGTAGGGAAAGGAAATGAGAGAAACAGGCAAAACCAAACTAAAAGTGGAGGGAGAGGAGGGAAGGTGTAGGGAAAGGAAATGAGAGAAACAGGCAGAACCAAACTAAAAGTGGAGGGAGAGGAGGGAAGGTGTAGGGAAAGGAAATGAGAGAAACAGGCGAAACCAAACTAAAAGTGGAGGGAGAGGGAAGGTGTAGGGAAAGAAAATGAGAGAAACAGGCGAAACCAAACTAAAAGTGGAGGGAGAGGAGGGAAGGTGTAGGGAAAGGAAATGAGAGAAACAGGCAAAACCAAACTAAAAGTGGAGGGAGAGGAGGGAAGGTGTAGGGAAAGGAAATGAGAGAAACAGGCGAAACCAAACTAAAAGTGGAGGGAGAGGAGGGAAGGTGTAGGGAAAGAAAATGAGAGAAACAGGCGAAACCAAACTAAAAGTGGAGGGAGAGGAGGGAAGGTGTAGGGAAAGGAAATGAGAGAAACAGGCAAAACCAAACTAAAAGTGGAGGGAGAGGAGGGAAGGTGTAGGGAAAGGAAATGAGAGAAACAGGCGAAACCAAACTAAAAGTGGAGGGAGAGGGAAGGTGTAGGGAAAGAAAATGAGAGAAACAGGCGAAACCAAACTAAAAGTGGAGGGAGAGGAGGGAAGGTGTAGGGAAAGGAAATGAGAGAAACAGGCAAAACCAAACTAAAAGTGGAGGGAGAGGAGGGAAGGTGTAGGGAAAGGAAATGAGAGAAACAGGCGAAACCAAACTAAAAGTGGAGGGAGAGGAGGGAAGGTGTAGGGAAAGAAAATGAGAGAAACAGGCGAAACCAAACTAAAAGTGGAGGGAGAGGAGGGAAGGTGTAGGGAAAGGAAATGAGAGAAACAGGCGAAACCAAACTAAAAGTGGAGGGAGAGGAGGGAAGGTGTAGGGAAAGAAAATGAGAGAAACAGGCGAAACCAAACTAAAAGTGGAGGGAGAGGAGGGAAGGTGTAGGGAAAGGAAATGAGAGAAACAGGCGAAACCAAACTAAAAGTGGAGGGAGAGGAGGGAAGGTGTAGGGAAAGAAAATGAGAGAAACAGGCGAAACCAAACTAAAAGTGGAGGGAGAGGAGGGAAGGTGTAGGGAAAGGAAATGAGAGAAACAGGCGAAACCAAACTAAAAGTGGAGGGAGAGGAGGGAAGGTGTAGGGAAAGAAAATGAGAGAAACAGGCGAAACCAAACTAAAAGTGGAGGGAGAGGAGGGAAGGTGTAGGGAAAGGAAATGAGAGAAACAGGCAAAACCAAACTAAAAGTGGAGGGAGAGGAGGGAAGGTGTAGGGAAAGAAAATGAGAGAAACAGGCGAAACCAAACTAAAAGTGGAGGGAGAGGAGGGAAGGTGTAGGGAAAGAAAATGAGAGAAACAGGCGAAACCAAACTAAAAGTGGAGGGAGAGGAGGGAAGGTGTAGGGAAAGGAAATGAGAGAAACAGGCGAAACCAAACTAAAAGTGGAGGGAGAGGAGGGAAGGTGTAGGGAAAGAAAATGAGAGAAACAGGCGAAACCAAACTAAAAGTGGAGGGAGAGGAGGGAAGGTGTAGGGAAAGGAAATGAGAGAAACAGGCGAAACCAAACTAAAAGTGGAGGGAGAGGAGGGAAGGTGTAGGGAAAGGAAATGAGAGAAACAGGCGAAACCAAACTAAAAGTGGAGGGAGAGGAGGGAAGGTGTAGGGAAAGAAAATGAGAGAAACAGGCGAAACCAAACTAAAAGTGGAGGGAGAGGAGGGAAGGTGTAGGGAAAGGAAATGAGAGAAACAGGCGAAACCAAACTAAAAGTGGAGGGAGAGGAGGGAAGGTGTAGGGAAAGGAAATGAGAGAAACAGGCGAAACCAAACTAAAAGTGGAGGGAGAGGAGGGAAGGTGTAGGGAAAGAAAATGAAAGAAACAGGCGAAACCAAACTAAAAGTGGAGGGAGAGGAGGGAAGGTGTAGGGAAAGGAAATGAGAGAAACAGGCGAAACCAAACTAAAAGTGGAGGGAGAGGAGGGAAGGTGTAGGGAAAGAAAATGAGAGAAACAGGCGAAACCAAACTAAAAGTGGAGGGAGAGGAGGGAAGGTGTAGGGAAAGGAAATGAGAGAAACAGGCGAAACCAAACTAAAAGTGGAGGGAGAGGAGGGAAGGTGTAGGGAAAGAAAATGAGAGAAACAGGCGAAACCAAACTAAAAGTGGAGGGAGAGGAGGGAAGGTGTAGGGAAAGGAAATGAGAGAAACAGGCGAAACCAAACTAAAAGTGGAGGGAGAGGAGGGAAGGTGTAGGGAAAGGAAATGAGAGAAACAGGCAGAAACCAAACTAAAAGTGGAGGGAGAGGAGGGAAGGTGTAGGGAAAGAAAATGAGAGAAACAGGCGAAACCAAACTAAAAGTGGAGGGAGAGGAGGGAAGGTGTAGGGAAAGGAAATGAGAGAAACAGGCAGAAACCAAACTAAAAGTGGAGGGAGAGGAGGGGAAGGTGTAGGGAAAGGAAATGAGAGAAACAGGCGAAACCAAACTAAAAGTGGAGGGAGAGGAGGGAAGGTGTAGGGAAAGAAAATGAGAGAAACAGGCAGAAACCAAACTAAAAGTGGAGGGAGAGGAGGGAAGGTGTAGGGAAAGGAAATGAGAGAAACAGGCGAAACCAAACTAAAAGTGGAGGGAGAGGAGGGAAGGTGTAGGGAAAGAAAATGAGAGAAACAGGCGAAACCAAACTAAAAGTGGAGGGAGAGGAGGGAAGGTGTAGGGAAAGGAAATGAGAGAAACAGGCGAAACCAAACTAAAAGTGGAGGGAGAGGAGGGAAGGTGTAGGGAAAGAAAATGAGAGAAACAGGCGAAACCAAACTAAAAGTGGAGGGAGAGGAGGGAAGGTGTAGGGAAAGGAAATGAGAGAAACAGGCGAAACCAAACTAAAAGTGGAGGGAGAGGAGGGAAGGTGTAGGGAAAGAAAATGAGAGAAACAGGCGAAACCAAACTAAAAGTGGAGGGAGAGGAGGGAAGGTGTAGGGAAAGGAAATGAGAGAAACAGGCAAAACCAAACTAAAAGTGGAGGGAGAGGAGGGAAGGTGTAGGGAAAGAAAATGAGAGAAACAGGCGAAACCAAACTAAAAGTGGAGGGAGAGGAGGGAAGGTGTAGGGAAAGGAAATGAGAGAAACAGGCGAAACCAAACTAAAAGTGGAGGGAGAGGAGGGAAGGTGTAGGGAAAGAAAATGAGAGAAACAGGCGAAACCAAACTAAAAGTGGAGGGAGAGGAGGGAAGGTGTAGGGAAAGGAAATGAGAGAAACAGGCGAAACCAAACTAAAAGTGGAGGGAGAGGAGGGAAGGTGTAGGGAAAGAAAATGAGAGAAACAGGCGAAACCAAACTAAAAGTGGAGGGAGAGGGAGGGAAGGTGTAGGGAAAGGAAATGAGAGAAACAGGCGAAACCAAACTAAAAGTGGAGGGAGAGGAGGGAAGGTGTAGGGAAAGAAAATGAGAGAAACAGGCGAAACCAAACTAAAAGTGGAGGGAGAGGAGGGAAGGTGTAGGGAAAGGAAATGAGAGAAACAGGCGAAACCAAACTAAAAGTGGAGGGAGAGGAGGGAAGGTGTAGGGAAAGAAAATGAGAGAAACAGGCGAAACCAAACTAAAAGTGGAGGGAGAGGAGGGAAGGTGTAGGGAAAGGAAATGAGAGAAACAGGCGAAACCAAACTAAAAGTGGAGGGAGAGGGGAAGGTGTAGGGAAAGAAAATGAGAGAAACAGGCGAAACCAAACTAAAAGTGGAGGGAGAGGAGGGAAGGTGTAGGGAAAGGAAATGAGAGAAACAGGCGAAACCAAACTAAAAGTGGAGGGAGAGGAGGGAAGGTGTAGGGAAAGGAAATGAGAGAAACAGGCGAAACCAAACTAAAAGTGGAGGGAGAGGAGGGAAGGTGTAGGGAAAGGAAATGAGAGAAACAGGCGAAACCAAACTAAAAGTGGAGGGAGAGGAGGGAAGGTGTAGGGAAAGAAAATGAGAGAAACAGGCGAAACCAAACTAAAAGTGGAGGGAGAGGAGGGAAGGTGTAGGGAAAGGAAATGAGAGAAACAGGCAAAACCAAACTAAAAGTGGAGGGAGAGGAGGGAAGGTGTAGGGAAAGGAAATGAGAGAAACAGGCGAAACCAAACTAAAAGTGGAGGGAGAGGAGGGAAGGTGTAGGGAAAGGAAATGAGAGAAACAGGCGAAACCAAACTAAAAGTGGAGGGAGAGGAGGGAAGGTGTAGGGAAAGGAAATGAGAGAAACAGGCAGAAACCAAACTAAAAGTGGAGGGAGAGGAGGGAAGGTGTAGGGAAAGAAAATGAGAGAAACAGGCGAAACCAAACTAAAAGTGGAGGGAGAGGAGGGAAGGTGTAGGAAAGGAAATGAGAGAAACAGGCAAAACCAAACTAAAAGTGGAGGGAGAGGAGGGAAGGTGTAGGGAAAGAAAATGAGAGAAACAGGCAGAAACCAAACTAAAAGTGGAGGGAGAGGAGGGAAGGTGTAGGGAAAGAAAATGAGAGAAACAGGCGAAACCAAACTAAAAGTGGAGGGAGAGGAGGGAAGGTGTAGGGAAAGGAAATGAGAGAAACAGGCGAAACCAAACTAAAAGTGGAGGGAGAGGAGGGAAGGTGTAGGGAAAGAAAATGAGAGAAACAGGCGAAACCAAACTAAAAGTGGAGGGAGAGGAGGGAAGGTGTAGGGAAAGGAAATGAGAGAAACAGGCGAAACCAAACTAAAAGTGGAGGGAGAGGAGGGAAGGTGTAGGGAAAGGAAATGAGAGAAACAGGCGAAACCAAACTAAAAGTGGAGGGAGAGGAGGGAAGGTGTAGGGAAAGAAAATGAGAGAAACAGGCGAAACCAAACTAAAAGTGGAGGGAGAGGAGGGAAGGTGTAGGGAAAGGAAATGAGAGAAACAGGCGAAACCAAACTAAAAGTGGAGGGAGAGGAGGGAAGGTGTAGGGAAAGGAAATGAGAGAAACAGGCGAAACCAAACTAAAAGTGGAGGGAGAGGAGGGAAGGTGTAGGGAAAGAAAATGAAAGAAACAGGCGAAACCAAACTAAAAGTGGAGGGAGAGGAGGGAAGGTGTAGGGAAAGGAAATGAGAGAAACAGGCGAAACCAAACTAAAAGTGGAGGGAGAGGAGGGAAGGTGTAGGGAAAGAAAATGAGAGAAACAGGCGAAACCAAACTAAAAGTGGAGGGAGAGGAGGGAAGGTGTAGGGAAAGGAAATGAGAGAAACAGGCGAAACCAAACTAAAAGTGGAGGGAGAGGAGGGAAGGTGTAGGGAAAGAAAATGAGAGAAACAGGCGAAACCAAACTAAAAGTGGAGGGAGAGGAGGGAAGGTGTAGGGAAAGGAAATGAGAGAAACAGGCGAAACCAAACTAAAAGTGGAGGGAGAGGAGGAAGGTGTAGGGAAAGGAAATGAGAGAAACAGGCGAAACCAAACTAAAAGTGGAGGGAGAGGAGGGAAGGTGTAGGGAAAGAAAATGAGAGAAACAGGCGAAACCAAACTAAAAGTGGAGGGAGAGGAGGGAAGGTGTAGGGAAAGGAAATGAGAGAAACAGGCGAAACCAAACTAAAAGTGGAGGGAGAGGAGGGAAGGTGTAGGGAAAGGAAATGAGAGAAACAGGCGAAACCAAACTAAAAGTGGAGGGAGAGGAGGGAAGGTGTAGGGAAAGAAAATGAGAGAAACAGGCGAAACCAAACTAAAAGTGGAGGGAGAGGAGGGAAGGTGTAGGGAAAGGAAATGAGAGAAACAGGCGAAACCAAACTAAAAGTGGAGGGAGAGGAGGGAAGGTGTAGGGAAAGAAAATGAGAGAAACAGGCGAAACCAAACTAAAAGTGGAGGGAGAGGAGGGAAGGTGTAGGGAAAGGAAATGAGAGAAACAGGCGAAACCAAACTAAAAGTGGAGGGAGAGGAGGGAAGGTGTAGGGAAAGAAAATGAGAGAAACAGGCGAAACCAAACTAAAAGTGGAGGGAGAGGAGGGAAGGTGTAGGGAAAGGAAATGAGAGAAACAGGCGAAACCAAACTAAAAGTGGAGGGAGAGGAGGGAAGGTGTAGGGAAAGAAAATGAGAGAAACAGGCGAAACCAAACTAAAAGTGGAGGGAGAGGAGGGAAGGTGTAGGGAAAGGAAATGAGAGAAACAGGCAAAACCAAACTAAAAGTGGAGGGAGAGGAGGGAAGGTGTAGGGAAAGAAAATGAGAGAAACAGGCGAAACCAAACTAAAAGTGGAGGGAGAGGAGGGAAGGTGTAGGGAAAGGAAATGAGAGAAACAGGCGAAACCAAACTAAAAGTGGAGGGAGAGGAGGGAAGGTGTAGGGAAAGAAAATGAGAGAAACAGGCGAAACCAAACTAAAAGTGGAGGGAGAGGAGGGAAGGTGTAGGGAAAGGAAATGAGAGAAACAGGCGAAACCAAACTAAAAGTGGAGGGAGAGGAGGGAAGGTGTAGGGAAAGAAAATGAGAGAAACAGGCGAAACCAAACTAAAAGTGGAGGGAGAGGAGGGAAGGTGTAGGGAAAGGAAATGAGAGAAACAGGCGAAACCAAACTAAAAGTGGAGGGAGAGGAGGGAAGGTGTAGGGAAAGAAAATGAGAGAAACAGGCGAAACCAAACTAAAAGTGGAGGGAGAGGAGGGAAGGTGTAGGGAAAGGAAATGAGAGAAACAGGCGAAACCAAACTAAAAGTGGAGGGAGAGGAGGGAAGGTGTAGGGAAAGAAAATGAGAGAAACAGGCGAAACCAAACTAAAAGTGGAGGGAGAGGAGGGAAGGTGTAGGGAAAGGAAATGAGAGAAACAGGCGAAACCAAACTAAAAGTGGAGGGAGAGGGGGGAAGGTGTAGGGAAAGAAAATGAGAGAAACAGGCGAAACCAAACTAAAAGTGGAGGGAGAGGAGGGAAGGTGTAGGGAAAGGAAATGAGAGAAACAGGCAAAACCAAACTAAAAGTGGAGGGAGAGGAGGGAAGGTGTAGGGAAAGGAAATGAGAGAAACAGGCGAAACCAAACTAAAAGTGGAGGGAGAGGAGGGAAGGTGTAGGGAAAGGAAATGAGAGAAACAGGCGAAACCAAACTAAAAGTGGAGGGAGAGGAGGGAAGGTGTAGGGAAAGGAAATGAGAGAAACAGGCGAAACCAAACTAAAAGTGGAGGGAGAGGAGAGAAGGTGTACGGAAAGGAAATGAGAGAAATAAACTTTTGAACTTTAACGATATGGAAGCCGTTAATGTGCACATTACCTAGGTAAAATGCGGAAAACTCTTGAGTTTGCACGTTAACAGAGCAAATAAGTTAATCTGCAGATTAGCTAGGTAATGTGCACATTAATGGCTTTCGAGCTTTAGCGGTAACATATATTTAATTTACTTTTATTTGTATATTCTCTGGGCTTTGCAGCTAGCCTTGAATATACACCACTGTCAAATACACGCATTGATTATCTGTGGCAGGAAAGAAAGGCAGAGGAAGGCCAAGGAAGTCATGGGAGGATCAGATTCACGAGTGTCTGCATGAGAAAAATATTATGAGTATGAACTATAGAAGGTCTTGTGTACGACGTGTGATTTATGCCAGTGAAGCGTGAGTTGGCCACCCCGGTGGTGCAGTGGTAAAGCACTGGCTTGTGACCATTCGTTCGTGAAGGGGTCCGGGTTTGAATACCGGTGAGGCATGGATGTTGTGTTTGTCTTACCGCACTGGTTCTCTCCCCCTTCCCTGGAACCAGTGACCCTAAATTAGGGACAGGCGACTGCTTATAGCCCATTGAGTTGCTCACAATGGTCATTAAATTAAACCTTCAATAAAGAAATTAAAAAAAAAGTCCGTATTATATGTCAAGATTGCTGTAAATGAAGAAGTTTGATACAACAATGGTAAGTTAAAATTATCTGGTAGTTTGTATTTCTTTGTGGAGCTAACCTCTGAATCTCATAACAGCTTAGTGATATGATATACCATGCGATGAGATATTGTTAAGCTTATGTAAAACTTGATGAAATAAAATGTTCAGCAATACTTTAGTAAAATATATTGTTGAGTAACTATGAAATTAGCTATTGTTGTGTCACTTCATGGAACAGCATGCGGCACAATGATATTTCAACAATGTTTTTTACAATGCTGCACTATTACCCATTTTTGTTACATCAACATTATTTACTTGGGATTTACTTTACTGCTATCGGGAAGGATGTGTAGTATCAAAAATCTTGTACTGAAATTTTGAATTTACCACTCCTAGTGCAGTGGACTGTAGACCAATGAAAAACTTTGCTTTTGACTGAGACGTCACGGTACACAGCCCACTAGCCTGATGGTTGTTCCTTGGTGCGCGGGAAGTCAGGGAGAAAGATATTTTCCAGACTGATTGTCTTAAAAATGAGGTTTGGTGAAAGCAGTGTGGTGGTATGGAGGGTTTTTTTTTTTTTTTTTTTTTTTTTTTCAGTATGGCTTGGGTCCATTTGACATTTTGCACAAAACCACAAATGCTCCACCTAGCTGTTTTGGAAAATTATGCACTACCAACATTGTGGCAGTACTTTGAGTAAGGCCTAAACATATATCAGCAGGTCAATACACTATTTCATACTGCCCACATTGTTACAGACTGGTTTGAGGACATGGGCTTCAAGCAGTTGGATTGGCTAGCCCAGATTCCTGACCTGAACCATGTACAGATTCTGTGGAACTAATTGGATCATTGAGTGTGCACAATAAGATACCACCCAGTGCTTTGAGAGAAGGTTTATATGTCTCTCAGCAGGTCAACACACCATGTCATACAGCCTGCATTGTTACAGACTGGTTTGAGGACATGGGCTTCAAACAGTTCAACTGGCCAACCCAAAGTCCTGACTTAAACCCTATAGAGAATCTCTGGAACTAATTGGATCACAGAGTGTGTGGAATAACAGACAACCCAGTATTTTGGGGGGAGGCCTATATGTCATTCAGCAGGGCAACACACCATTCCATTCTGCCTGCATTGTCACATACTGGTTTGAGGACATGGGCTTCAAACACTAGGACTTGCCTGTACAAAGTCCTGACCTAAACCCTGTAGAGAATTTCTGGAACTAATTGGATCACAGAGTGTGCTGAATAAGAAACAGACCACCCAGTACTTTGGGGGTAAGGCTTGTACGTTTCTCAGCACGTCAACACACCATACCATTATGTCCGCATTGTTACAAACTGGTTTGAGGACATGGGCATCAGAAAGTTGGGCTAGCCATCCCAGAGTCCTGACCTGAACTCTCTAAAGAATCTTTGAGATGAATCGAATCATTGAGTGCACAGAATAAGAGATCACCCAGTACTTTGTGGAAGGCCTATACATCTGTCAGCACACTCTGTCATACTGCCTGCAGTGTTACAGACTGGTTTGAGGATATGGGCTTCAAAAAAGTTGGGCTAGCCAACCCGGGGTACTGACCTGAACCCTGTAAAGAATCTCTGGGATGAATCGGATCATCGAATGCATGGAATAAGAGAACGCCCAATACTTTGTGGACCTCTATCAGCAGGTCAACACACCATGTCATACTGCCTGCGTTGTTGCAAACTGGTTTGAGGACATGGACTTCAGAAAGTTAAGATAGAATCTTGACTTGAACCCTGTTGGAAATCTCTGAGATGAATCAGATCATCGAGTGCACAGAATAAGAGATCACCCATTACTTTGTGGAAGGCCTATGCCTCTATCAGCAGGTCAACACACTTAGTCGTTGTGTGTTTTATAAATTGTTACACCATTCAATACAGAATAAATATTTCAAGTTGTATAACACCATGTCATATTGCCTGCATTGTTACAGACTGGTTTGAGGACATGGGCATCAGAAAGTTGGGCTAGCCATCCCAGAGTCTGGACCTGAACCCTGTAAAGAATCTCTGGGATGAATCGGATCATCAAGTGCACGGAATAAGAGATTACTCTGTATTTTGTGGACCTCTATTTGTAGATCAACACACCATGCTGTGCTGCCTGCATTGTTACAGACTGGTTTGAGAAAATGGGCTTCAGAAAGTTAGATAGAATCCTGACCTGAACCCTGTAGAGAATCTCTGTGACGAATCGGGTCATTGAGTGCACTGAATAAGAGATCACTCAGCAAATCAATCTGAACTTTTCACTGCTTTAAAGACTGAATGGTGGAACATATTGGAGGACATTTATGAAAAACTGGTGGAGAGTATTTAACAATGATTAGAGGCTGTTGTTGGGGCCAAAGGTTGAGCACGCAGTATAAAGTTTTCTGCAAAAAAAGATGATTTGTAGACATGGAGCTGCCCAGATAGTAATGGTGAGGCAGTGTACAGTGTATGTGTATGAAACTTTTTGTTTATCTGCAATAATTATTCAGCGCAAATAAACTTAATTATGTCTTTCATTGCTACTTTGCTTTGAAATTTGTTTTCAGGAGGCGAAAGCAGATATGAGTGCTGAAAGAGAAACATATCAAAACACGCAAGTTGGATTAGATGGCATGTATCATGACATAAAAAAGAAACACCAAGAGGAAATGCAGAGAAGACAGGTAACATTGCATCTGATTCTTTCCGTACTTGTCAATTGTGCTGCTTTTATTTTACCTGCAGATTTGGGAAAGGTTTTGAGTGAGTGTTTCCCCCCCCTTAATTCTGTTTGA
Organism: Macrothele yani; assembly: GCA_039090855.1. Classification (NCBI taxonomy): domain Eukaryota; kingdom Metazoa; phylum Arthropoda; class Arachnida; order Araneae; family Macrothelidae; genus Macrothele; species Macrothele yani. Next base: position 107,752,823 of record CM076999.1, on the reverse strand, counting down.
AAAAAGAGTACAGTAAAATGCCAATTACTCAGGGCTTAATTATCTGTGGGGTCAGGTTAACCATGGTCCTTTGTAGTACATAGAAATTTCATTTTTTTCATATTACAAGAATATTTATCTTACATTTTTATAGGTTTTATACTACAAGAATGCTTAAATTATGTTTTCAATTTAACGTTTTTAAATTTAATATTAAAAGAGTGTTTATTTTATGTTCTTATAGGCCTTTTTTTTTTTTTAATGTATTTTACCCCATTAAATGTAATTTGAATTAACCGTGTTTTTCAGTTATCCGGGCTCTAGTGTCCCCCAATTTCCATAGATAACTGATGTTTTACTGCAATACAAAATAATAAAAAAAAGACAGGAAAATATTATTTTAACTTTACATTCTTGATTATGATGTAGCAGTTCTTCACAAATGAATTTTCTTGAAAATGACATAACTTTACTTGAATTGTACACCCTGCTATCAGTTTTTTCTGGCTTTTAAACATTTGCATCGGTAGAGGCTTCTCAGTTTGTGAAAAATAGTTTTAGTAGTTCCTCCATCATAATAACAAAAATGAAAGGCTGGAAGATGCTGTCTAGAGTGAAGGGATATTCCGTGGGACAGCGTCGTAGCAGCTAATAGTGTTTGAATGCCAATGAGAAATGAAAATAAGTGAACACTTCCAAATCGGTTTTGCAGCATTTTGAGCGATCGGGTGATAATTTTTTGCAGTGACTTGTCACTGTTGATGAAACGTGGTTGCATCACTACAATCTAGAGATGAAACAACAGTCCCTGCAGTGGCAGCATTTGGGTTCTCTACGGCCAAAGAAATTCAAGACTCAAAGGTCTGTAGGAAAGATCATGGCAAGAGCGTACAAATCATGAAAAACTATGATCCAGAGACGAAACAACAGTCCCTGCAGAGGCGGCCCTGTGGTTCTCTAAGGCCAAAGAAATTCAAGACTCAAAGGTCTGTAGGAAAGATCATGGCAAGAGCGTACAAATCATGAAAAACTATGATCCAGAGATGAAACAACAGTCCCTGCAGAGGCGGCCCTGTGGTTCTCTAAGGCCAAAGAAATTCAAGACTCAAAGGTCTGTAGGAAAGATCATGGCAAGAGCGTACAAATCATGAAAAACTATGATCCAGAGACGAAACAACAGTCCCTGCAGAGGCGGCCCTGTGGTTCTCTAAGGCCAAAGAAATTCAAGACTCAAAGGTCTGTAGGAAAGATCATGGCAAGAGCGTACAAATCATGAAAAACTATGATCCAGAGATGAAACAACAGTCCCTGCAGAGGCGGCCCTGTGGTTCTCTAAGGCCAAAGAAATTCAAGACTCAAAGATCTGTAGGAAAGATCATAGCAAGAGCGTACAAATCATGAAAAACTATGATCCAGAGATGAAACAACAGTCCCTGCAGAGGCGGCCCTGTGGTTCTCTAAGGCCAAAGAAATTCAAGACTCAAAGGTCTGTAGGAAAGATCATGGCAAGAGCGTACAAATCATGAAAAACTATGATCCAGAGACGAAACAACAGTCCCTGCAGAGGCGGCCCTGTGGTTCTCTAAGGCCAAAGAAATTCAAGACTCAAAGATCTGTAGGAAAGATCATAGCAAGAGCGTACAAATCATGAAAAACTATGATCCAGAGATGAAACAACAGTCCCTGCAGAGGCGGCCCTGTGGTTCTCTAAGGCCAAAGAAATTCAAGACTCAAAGATCTGTAGGAAAGATCATAGCAAGAGCGTACAAATCATGAAAAACTATGATCCAGAGATGAAACAACAGTCCCTGCAGAGGCGGCCCTGTGGTTCTCTAAGGCCAAAGAAATTCAAGACTCAAAGGTCTGTAGGAAAGATCATGGCAAGAGCGTACAAATCATGAAAAACTATGATCCAGAGACGAAACAACAGTCCCTGCAGAGGCGGCCCTGTGGTTCTCTAAGGCCAAAGAAATTCAAGACTCAAAGGTCTGTAGGAAAGATCATGGCAAGAGCGTACAAATCATGAAAAACTATGATCCAGAGATGAAACAACAGTCCCTGCAGAGGCGGCCCTGTGGTTCTCTAAGGCCAAAGAAATTCAAGACTCAAAGGTCTGTAGGAAAGATCATGGCAAGAGCGTACAAATCATGAAAAACTATGATCCAGAGACGAAACAACAGTCCCTGCAGAGGCGGCCCTGTGGTTCTCTAAGGCCAAAGAAATTCAAGACTCAAAGATCTGTAGGAAAGATCATAGCAAGAGCGTACAAATCATGAAAAACTATGATCCAGAGATGAAACAACAGTCCCTGCAGAGGCGGCCCTGTGGTTCTCTAAGGCCAAAGAAATTCAAGACTCAAAGGTCTGTAGGAAAGATCATGGCAAGAGCGTACAAATCATGAAAAACTATGATCCAGAGACGAAACAACAGTCCCTGCAGAGGCGGCCCTGTGGTTCTCTAAGGCCAAAGAAATTCAAGACTCAAAGATCTGTAGGAAAGATCATAGCAAGAGCGTACAAATCATGAAAAACTATGATCCAGAGATGAAACAACAGTCCCTGCAGAGGCGGCCCTGTGGTTCTCTAAGGCCAAAGAAATTCAAGACTCAAAGATCTGTAGGAAAGATCATAGCAAGAGCGTACAAATCATGAAAAACTATGATCCAGAGATGAAACAACAGTCCCTGCAGAGGCGGCCCTGTGGTTCTCTAAGGCCAAAGAAATTCAAGACTCAAAGGTCTGTAGGAAAGATCATGGCAAGAGTGTACAAATCATGAAAAACTATGATCCAGAGACGAAACAACAGTCCCTGCAGAGGCGGCCCTGTGGTTCTCTAAGGCCAAAGAAATTCAAGACTCAAAGGTCTGTAGGAAAGATCATGGCAAGAGCGTACAAATCATGAAAAACTATGATCCAGAGATGAAACAACAGTCCCTGCAGAGGCGGCCCTGTGGTTCTCTAAGGCCAAAAGAAATTCAAGACTCAAAGATCTGTAGGAAAGATCATAGCAAGAGCGTACAAATCATGAAAAACTATGATCCAGAGATGAAACAACAGTCCCTGCAGAGGCGGCCCTGTGGTTCTCTAAGGCCAAAGAAATTCAAGACTCAAAGGTCTGTAGGAAAGATCATGGCAAGAGCGTACAAATCGTGAAAAACTATGATCCAGAGACGAAACAACAGTCCCTGCAGAGGCGGCCCTGTGGTTCTCTAAGGCCAAAGAAATTCAAGACTCAAAGGTCTTCTGGAAAGGTCATGGCAAGAGTCCAGAGACGAAACAACAGCCCCTGCAGTGGTGGCCCTCTGGTTCTCTAAGGCCAAAGAAATTTAAGACTCAAAGGTCTGCAGGAAAGATCATGGCAAGAGAGTACAAATCATGAATCACTACGATCCAGAGACAAAACAACAGTCCCTGTAGTGGCGGCCCTCTGGTTCTCTAAGGTCAAAGAAATTCAAGAATCAGAGGTCTGCAGAAAAGATCATGGCAAAGAGAGAGTAAGAGAGTACAAATCATGAATCACTACGATCCAGAGACGAAACAACAGTCTCTGCAGTGGCGGCCCTCGGGTTCTCTAAGACCAAAGAAATTCAAGACTCAAAGGTCTGCAGGAAAGGTCATGGCAAGAGAGTACGAATCATGAATCACTACGATCCAGAGATGAAACAACAGTCCCTACAGAGGCGGCCCTCTGGTTCTCTAAGGCCAAAGAAATTCAAGACTCAAAGGTCTGCAGGAAAGGTCATGGCAAGAGAGTACGAATCATGAATCACTACGATCCAGAGATGAAACAACAGTCCCTACAGTGGCGGCCCTCTGGTTCTCTAAGGCCAAAGAAATTCAAGACTCAAAGGTCTGCAGGAAAGGTCATGGCAAGAGAGTACAAATCATGAATCACTACGATCCAGAGACAAAACAACAGTCCCTGCATTGGCGGCCCTGTGGTTCTCTAAGGCCAAAGAAATTCAAGACTCAAAGGTCTGCAGGAAAGGTCATGGCAAGAGAGTACGAATCATGAATCACTACAATCCAGAGATGAAACAACAGTCCCTGCAGTGGCGGCCCTCTGGTTCTCTAAGGCCAAAGAAATTCAAGACTCAAAGGTCTGCAGGAAAGGTCATGGCAAGAGAGTACAAATCATGAATCACTACCATCCAGAGACGAAACAACAGCTCCTGCATTGGCAGCACTTGTGTTCTCTAAGGCCAAAGAAATTCAAGACTCAAAGGTCTGTAGGAAAGATCATGGCAAGAGCGTACAAATCATGAAAAACTATGATCCAGAGACGAAACAACAGTCCCTGCAGAGGCGGCCCTGTGGTTCTCTAAGGCCAAAGAAATTCAAGACTCAAAGGTCTGCAGGAAAGGTCATGGCAAGAGAGTACAAATCATGAATCACTACGATCCAGAGACAAAACAACAGTCCCTGTAGTGGCGGCCCTCTGGTTCTCTAAGGCCAAAGAAATTCAAGAATCAGAGGTCTGCAGAAAAGATCATGGCAAAGAGAGAGTAAGAGAGTACAAATCATGAATCACTACGATCCAGAGACGAAACAACAGTCCCTGCAGTGGTGGCCCTCTGGTTCTCTAAGGCCAAAGAAATTCAAGACTCAAAGGTCTGCAGGAAAGGTCGTGGTAAGAGAGTACAAATCATATATGATCCAGAGACGAAACAACAGTCCCTGCAGTGGCGGCCCTCTGGTTCTCTAAGGCCAAAGAAATTCAAGACTCAAAGGTCTGCAGGAAAGGTCATGGCAAGAGAGTACGAATCATGAATCACTACGATCCAGAGACGAAACAACAGTCCCTGCAGTGGTGGCCCTCTGGTTCTCTTAGGCCAAAGAAATTCAAAACTCAAAGGTCTGCAGGAAAGATCATGGCAAGAGAGTACAAATCATGAAAAACTACGATCCAGAGACGAAACAACAGTCCCTGCAGTGGCGGCCCTCTGGTTCTCTAAGGTCAAAGAAATTCAAGACTCAAAGGTCTGCAGGAAAGGTCATGGCAAGAGAGTACAAATCATGAATCACTACGATCCAGAGACAAAACAACAGTCCCTGCAGTGGCGGCCCTCTGGTTCTCTAAGGCCAAAGAAATTCAAGAATCAGAGGTCTGCAGAAAAGATCATGGCAAAGAGAGAGTAAGAGAGTACAAATCATGAATCACTACGATCCAGAGACGAAACAACAGTCTCTGCAGTGGCGGCACTCGGGTTCTCTAAGGCCAAAGAAATTCAAGACAAAGATCTGCAGGAAAGGTCATGGTAAGAGAGTACAAATCATATATGATCCAGAGACGAAACAACAGCTCCTGCATTGGCAGCACTTGTGTTCTCTAAGGCCAAAGAAATTCAAGACTCAAAGGTCTGTAGGAAAGATCATGGCAAGAGCTTACAAATCATGAAAAACTATGATCCAGAGACGAAACAACAGTCCCTGCAGAGGCGGCCCTGTGGTTCTCTAAGGCCAAAGAAATTCAAGACTCAAAGGTCTGCAGGAAAGGTCATGGTAAGAGAGTACAAATCATATATGATCCAGAGACGAAACAACAGTCCCTGCAGTGGCGGCCCTCTGGTTCTCTAAGGCCAAAGAAATTCAAGACTCAAAGGTCTGTAGGAAAGATCATGGCAAGAGCGTACAAATCATGAAAAACTATGATCCAGAGACGAAACAACAGTCCCTGCAGAGGCGGCCCTGCGGTTCTCTAAGGCCAAAGAAATTCAAGACTCAAAGGTCTGCAGGAAAGGTCATGGCAAGAGAGTACAAATCATGAATCACTACGATCCAGAGACGAAACAACAGTCCCTGCAGTGGTGGCCCTCTGGTTCTCTAAGGCCAAAGAAATTCAAGACTCAAAGGTCTGCAGGAAAGGTCATGGTAAGAGAGTATAAATCATATATGATCCAGAGACGAAACAACAGTCCCTGCAGTGGCGGCCCTCTGGTTCTCTAAGGCCAAAGAAATTCAAGACTCAAAGGTCTGTAGGAAAGATCATGGCAAGAGCGTACAAATCATGAAAAACTATGATCCAGAGACGAAACAACAGTCCCTGCAGAGGCGGCCCTGCGGTTCTCTAAGGCCAAAGAAATTCAAGACTCAAAGGTCTGCAGGAAAGGTCATGGCAAGAGAGTACAAATCATGAATCACTACGATCCAGAGACGAAACAACAGTCCCTGCAGTGGTGGCCCTCTGGTTCTCTAAGGCCAAAGAAATTCAAGACTCAAAGGTCTGCAGGAAAGGTCATGGTAAGAGAGTATAAATCATATATGATCCAGAGACGAAACAACAGTCCCTGCAGTGGCGGTCCTCTGGTTCTCTAAGGCCAAAGAAATTCAAGACTCAAGGTCTGCCGGAAAGGTCATGGTAAGAGAGTACAAATCATATATGATCCAGAGACGAAACAACAGTCCCTGCAGTGGCGGCCCTCTGGTTCTCTAAGGCCAAAGAAATTCAAGACTCAAAAGTCTGTAGGAAAGATCATGGCAAGAGCGTACAAATCATGAAAAACTATGATCCAGAGACGAAACAACAGTCCCTGCAGAGGCGGCCCTGTGGTTCTCTAAGGCCAAAGAAATTCAAGACTCAAAGGTCTGCAGGAAAGGTCATGGCAAGAGAGTACAAATCATGAATCACTACGATCCAGAGACGAAACAACAGTCCCTGCAGTGGTGGCCCTCTGGTTCTCTAAGGCCAAAGAAATTCAAGACTCAAAGGTCTGCAGGAAATGTCATGGTAAGAGAGTATAAATCATATATGATCCAGAGACGAAACAACAGTCCCTGCAGTGGCGGTCCTCTGGTTCTCTAAGGCCAAAGAAATTCAAGACTCAAAGGTCTGCAGGAAAGGTCATGGTAAGAGAGTACAAATCATATATGATCCAGAGACGAAACAACAGTCCCTGCAGTGGCGGCCCTCTGGTTCTCTAAGGCCAAAGAAATTCAAGACTCAAAGGTCTGTAGGAAAGATCATGGCAAGAGCGTACAAATCATGAAAAACTACGATCCAGAGACGAAACAACAGTCCCTGCAGTGGCGGCCCTCTGGTTCTCTAAGGCCAAAGAAATTCAAGACTCAAAGGTCTGCAGGAAAGGTCATGGCAAGAGAGTACAAATCGTGAAAAACTATGATCCAGAGACGAAACAACAGTCCCTGCAGTGGCGGCCCTCTGGTTCTCTAAGGCCAAAGAAATTCAAGACTCAAAGGTCTGTAGGAAAGATCATGGCAAGAGCGTACAAATCATGAAAAACTACGATCCAGAGACGAAAGAACAGTCCCTGCAGTGGCGGCCCTCTGGTTCTCTAAGGCCAAAGAAATTCAAGACTCAAAGGTCTGCAGGAAAGGTCATGGCAAGAGAGTACAAATCGTGAATCACTACAATCCAAAGACGAAACAACAGTCCTTGCAGTGGTGATACCTCAGCTGAAGAAATTCAAGACTCAAAGGTCTGCAAGAAAGGTCATGAGAACAGTTTTTTGGGATTTGGAATACCTTTTACTGACTGACTATCTCCTGAAGGGCCTAACAATAAATGCTGAATACTATTCCAACTTGCTGTGCTGATCAAAGAAGGTGTTGAAGGAAAAAAACAAGGAAAATTGTGGAAAGGTGTTCTCTTTTTGTAGAGAACACCTTTCCACAATTTTCCTTGGGTTTTTTTTCCTTCAACACCTTCACAAGGCTGGCAAGACAATGGATGTTTAGTGGGATCTGGGGTTTAAGTGCATAGACCATCCACCCTACTCACCAGATCTTGCTCCATCAGACTATTTCCTGTTCCCAAACCTTAAAAAAAGTTTGAAAGGGAAGCATTTTTTGAATGATTTGGAGGTGATATCAGCAGCAGAGCAGTGTTTGAGTGATCAGAATTTTTTGGAAGGGTTAAAGGAACTCCAGAAATGGTGTGCCAAGTGTGTTGAACTTTAGGGTGAATATGTGGAATAGTCTGTAAGTTTCATGGCTTTAGCCTATTTCCTTCTTGGTGAGGCCGAGAACTTATCAGCATTCCCTCATATATGAATTATGCATGACCTTAAGTTGTTGCGAATACAGTAAATGTGGCTGTACTTGTTGATGGTGTTTTCCAAAAGTGATGTAACATATAATCTTGGGTTCTTTCAAGTTTCAATTTCATTGTAACCTTTTGCAGTCAGTGATGTGAAACGGAGTCACAAGTTAAATTTTTGTCAACCTGTAGAGTTTGTATCCCCTTTTAAAACAATGAAAAGTTCTTGAAAATTGTAGAAAAATTATGCAAGCCCATCCTTCAAATCACATTTTCAATATTACTTTGTTTTTCAAAGTTTTCTTGTACTAACATTGAAAGTATAGCTGTTTTAGCCTAATTTTTATGTAATTAACAAAAATTAACATAATTGTATTTCGAAATATGCATTTCATGAGGCAACCTTAAGTAAGGGTTGTCTTATGTTATAAACTTGCTTTAGATTAAATATACATAATATCTAAGGTATTGTTTACTTGATATTGACAAAGTATTGTTTTATTTCTAAAAAAATTTTAACTAACCAAAAACCCGTAACATAATTGACCTCTCTTGGGCCGGGAGCACGTGCCTCACAGAGGAACAATGTGCAAAATACTTTGTCAATATGAGGTAAACAATACCTTAGATATTATGTATATATAATTGTATTTATTAACTTTTATAGTACTAATTCGCATAGATACCAGGTTGAGTCAAAATTTCACCATGTTTGCAGCTGAAATGTTTTTAAAAACCATACATGCTTACCTCATTGTACAAAGTAAGTGCATAGACCATCCACCCTACTCGCCAGACCTTGCTCCATTGGACTATTTCCTGTTTCCCCACCTTTTATATACACCCTTGGCAACATTACATCAGAGCCAGGATCCCACAGTGGTACCACTCAGCAGGTTTTGATGACAGAAACTGTTTGATGCCAAATTCCTCATTCTCCCCACTGAAGTAAAGTGCAATTGTTGTAGAAAAGGGACCATGGAGCAAAACAAGTGGTAGTCAGATGGGGCAAGGTCCAGACTATATGGAGGATTGAGTTGGATTCCAACGCTTCCAATTCCTGTAGTGCTAGACAGACCACTCTGGAGGTGTTGGGGCATTATCCACCAGCAGAAATTCCCTTTTCCTATTGATGAGTGTTGGGTAGTGTTGATGTAGATCAGCAGTCCCCAGTTTGTGGTTTATGGTAAAACTTCTGTAATGGCATCTCCATAAAATTACAATATAGGTATTTTTTTAAACCACGAATAAGTTGAACTGCATTAACTCTCAGTATTATAAATATTTAACGGGAATTATCGAGGATAAATTTATTAATACATTACCTCTCAAATTTTCGATCTAAACACTAGATCTTCGTCAGGAGTTCTTGCTTCCTTCTACTTTCACAGGTCTGGCGACCAAGCCTCATGGATTTTCCATCCAGCATGGTCATTGATGTTGCCACCTCATGTCTTGTAAATTTCCAGGGATTCCTCTTATTTCTGGATAATTGCATGGGATTCATGTTTGATCATGGATTACCACATGTAGGAGAAACAGGAAGAAGGTTAATTGCCAGAATTAAAGAACTCAAAGCAGCAAAAAGGAGCAGCTCAAATAAAACAGGATTAGACAGGCACATACAACAAACTGGCCACAAAATGGACTGGGACTCCTTAAAAGTGATCAAACATCAATCCCATGCAATTATCCGGAAATTAGAGGAATCCATGGAAATTTACAAGACACAAGATGGCAACATCAATGACCATGCTGGATGGAAAATCCATCTTGGTGCAAGCCAGACCTGTGGAAGTAGAAGGAAGCAAGAACTCCTGACGAAGATCTAGTGCTTAGATCGAAATATTGAGAGGTAACATACCTTAATAAATTTATCCTCGATAATTCCCGTTAAATATTTATAATACTGAAAGTAATAAGAGGAAGCCATGAAGTCATTAATTACTGCATTAACTGTTTAATTATTTTCTGCAGATGTTTGGTGCACTCATGCTGCTGTTGTTCACTGGTACTTTTAGAGCATCGAAAGTCTGTGCATCGTTAAGTTAGCATTGGGGTTGTAGGAACTTGTGAAAATTTTGAACTTCAAGGTGGAAATACCTGCCATTAGTAATTTTTTACTGTGACATCATGGATCACTGGGTGAAGATTGGAACCAAGGTCTACTACTAAGCAACAGTTAGCGGCCGCATTATGCACTGAATGGAAGCACGTACCTATCACTGTGTTCCAAAACCTTGTTGAAAGCATGTCGCGAAGGTTCAATGCATGCATTAAGGCCAAAGATGGACCGACACCATACTAATGTATATCAATAACTGCTATGTTGTGTTTCTCTTCTAGATGTCTGGTGACTTTTGTCAATATAGTGTATATTGGCATTACATCTAGTACGAAAGAAAAGAAATAAAGCGAAGGTTATAGTAAATTTGGCTTTTCATTTATTGGAGATGAGAGCTATCCATGCCCGCAAGGTATCATTTGTGGAGAAGTCCTTGGGTATGTGATAACAATATAATGGTGAAAGGGGCTGCGAGTCAAAAAAGGTTGGGAACCGCTGATGTAGAGCATCATGGGAATCCGTTGCAGTTATTCAGCAAAGTGGTTCCCATGTACATCCTGACCCATCTTGCATGAGTTCCTATAATAGAAGACCACTCAGTTCCACCAAATACACAACATTACTTTCCACTTGAATAGTCCTCTTTGCACCACTGGCTGTGCTTCCTACCTTGGACTTGGCCATTGGTTCCCGGTAGTAGGATGACGTAGAAGTATACAATTAATCACCTTTGACATTACTTCACCAAACCCTATCATCCTTTGAATTTAACAGCTATATGCAACCGAGAGCAACACATTGTTCTGCCTGCTTCGGTGTCAATTCTTGAGGAACCATTTGATAGTGCCTGCAGGAGAATTCGAGCTTGTTCAGGTGACAAACAATGGTGGATTAGGATAACCACACCTCAGCATCCAATTGTCTTGTACTGGTATTTGAGTTCTCTGCACAGCTTTGACTAGGATGTCATTGTTGGTGACCACTGAATGTCCTGACCTGCTTGGCTTCAGGACAGATGCCCCCAGCACTGAAATGCCAGAACAATTTTCTTGCAGTGCTGCTGTCCACTGTTTCCTTGCCTTCTGCTGCCACATTTAACCCTTTTTCCAATAATGGTCTGGGAGCACCGGAACAGCACATTTATTGACCTCCGTACTCTTTTCACCTGATATCCCTATGTACAAATGTCAGTCAATAAGTAACGCACAATTGCCTGTAACTCCCCAGTTTTGAAAGGTTGAATCATGAATGTTGGTGGGTAGCAACCTTGAACCTTTAGCTTTAGAGATAAGTCACTCAATGTAGGATCCATTGGCTTCACTACATTGCAGCCAACGTTGTTTCCATGACAAAGTAAAGCACAATCGCCTGTAACTCCCCAGGCTTCAAAGGTCGAATCATGAAAGTTGGTGGGTAGCAACCTTGGACCTTTGGCTTTACAGATAAGTCATTCAATGTAGGATCCATTGACTTCACTACATTGCAGCCAATGTTGTTTCCATGACAAAGTAAAGCGCAATCGCCTGTAACTCCCCATTATTCAAAGGTTGAATCATGAAAGTTGGTGGGTAGCAACCTTGGTTGGACCTTTGGCTTTAGAGATAAGTCACTCAATGTAGGATCCATTGACTTCACTACATTGCAGCCAACATTGTTTCCATGACAAAGTAAAGCACAATCGCCTGTAACTCCCCATTCTTCAAAGGTTGAATCATGAAAGTTGGTGGGTAGCAACCTTGGACCTTTGGCTTTAGAGATAAGTCACTCAATGTAGGATCCATTGACTTCGCTACATTGCAGCCAACGTTGTTTCCATGACAAAGTAAAGCACAATCGCCTGTAACTCCCCAGGCTTCAAAGGTTGAATCATGAAAGTTGGTGGGTAGCAACCTTGGACCTTTGGCTTTAGAGATAAGTCACTCAATGTAGGATCCATTGGCTTCACTACATTGCAGCCAACGTTGTTTCCATGACAAGAACACACGTTGGTGAAACTCTGGGGGTTGGTCATCACACCACTTCCTGACCTACGCAGTAAGTTCTGCGTCACTCTGAAATACTTACCCACGTAAATGTGCCTTCAGACGACCAAACAGATTAAAATCTGATGGTGCCAAGTCTGAGCTGTACGGTGGTTGTGACACTAGCGCCCAGCCCAGTGGAGTCACTTTCTGCTCTGTCATCTGTGCAGTCTCGCAGTATCGTGATGCAGTTTGATGTCCTTGGCTTGCAAGTGTGGTCTCTTAGTTCTGATGGCATGCCTGAGCTTCTCCAAGGATGCACCATAACGCTCCTTGGTAATGCGGTCCCACTTTCCAGGAAGTCGACGAAGATGAAACCCTGACGATCCCCAAAAAAATGTATCCATCAATTTGTTTGATGACCTTGAAAGTCGTGGCGTCTTCTTCTGCTGGGATCCCATATGCTTCCACTCCATTGACAGACGTTTGCTCTGTTGGTCATAATGAAACAATCATGTTTCATCACCTGTTGTCACACATGAAAACATTGTGAAAAGTCACCAGCGAAATATTCAAGCAGATCATCACCCACCTCTTTTCGAATTCCCTTCCATCTCTTTTGTGAGGAGTCATGGTACCCAACGAGCACAGATTTTCCGGTATCCTAAGCATTCTACCACTGTTAAAGCACTTCCCTGTGACATGCCAAGGTGATCAATAAATAAGTCGGGAAGTGGTGATGCATCTTGAATCAACTTCTCAATCGCTTCCTCAGTTGCAGTGGTTGTCACAGTGTTCGGTCTGCCACATCATCGTTTATCCTGAATGCTAAAATCACCTCTCTGGAACCTCTGCAACCATCGCTGCACATTACTGTGATCCATTGTTGTCTCACAATGCACTGGCAACAATTGTCTGTGGATCGATGTGACTGAGCTATTCCCAGATTTGTAGAGAAACTCTATTACCTACCATTGACGTAGTAGGGTATCCATTTCACCATCCATTCGCTTCACCTGCAGAGAGGGAAAATAACTTTTAATGATCATTTGGAAGCTAATAGAATAAAGGTTCTACCCACCAACTTTCATGATTCAACCTTTGAAAAATTGGGGAGTTACAGGCGACTGTGCGTTACTTATTGACCGACCTTTGTAGCTCCATATCTGCATCATCAGCCTTGTGCGTTCCATGGCATGGCAGTATCAAGTTGACACTGGTAGATGCTTCTCACAGGAATGGAGGCCCCGCATTATGTGCATCTCCAAATTGGGTGAACTTTTGACTCGGCTTTGTGTAACAGTATCTTTCTGTCATTACCATTAAGTGAGGTGCAAAATCGCTGTTGAAGTTTTAATGCATATTTCTGTTTAACCTTATATCTTCATGTTCGAAAAATATGATAATTTAAGTTTTAGCTCATCTTATTCGGATAATTTGTTTTCAAGGAAAGTGAGCAGGAACTCGAACTCCAACAGACACTGAGAGAAGAAGCAGAATTGGCCATGAAACTTTTAGAGAAGGATATTCATGAAAAGCAAGACACTATCATTTCGATGAGAAGACAACTAGAAGACATTAAGTTGATTAATTTGCAGCTGTACAACAAATTGCAGGTCAGATTCCATTTCAGTAATTTATTGCTGTTTTAACAGGATCTGCTTTATCATAAGTAGTACATTTAGGGCATTCTGAAAATTGCAAGATGTGTAAAAGCAGTTAGGAATATGGCATGCTCACTCACTTTTTAAGTATGTTCAAAGTATTCAGTTAACAGTATGCTTTTGTAGTTGCATTATCCTCAACACAAAAGAATGTAGCCAATCACTCCCTATAATGCTCTAGAAATGGTATATAAGGAATTCAGTCCACTCCCTGATGAACAGTATAGCCTTCTTAAATGATTTATACCTATATTCATATATTTTATATAGGATTACTAAACTAGAATATTTATTCTTTAATAATATTTGTGAATTTTGGGAGAAAACACTTCTTCAGGTAGTTATTTTTTGTCGCTCTTTTATTGCACTTCTACATGGTTATTTTTAACCTTGATGATTGCGGTTATTTTGCCCAAGATCTTATCAGGTGTTAACTAGTGACAAACCCATGCAATCATTGGTGATGAAGTTGTTTTTCTTCTCAATTTAAAGTCTTTTTAATTTTCTATTTAAGTTCTAAAGGCTGATGGTTTTTAGTGAATCCTAATCCATGCTATGACAGTTTCTCAATTCTCAGACTTAGCCTATCTAAACCAGTTTTATTGGATAAATGTGTTATTATTGCTGACTCCAGCCCAGCGTCAGGAACGGCTACAGTAGTGTTGCCAATGTCTGCACTGGAGAACGTAATGGCGATCTGTCATGTTCATCGATGAAAGCAGATTCTGCTTGGGAGCCTCCAATAGCCGTATGCATGTTTGCAGACGCACAGGGGAGCGTCTCCACCCTTCTTGCATTCGCCAGCGACACACAGGGCCTACACCTGGTCTCCTGGTGTGGGGAGCGATCAGCTATCGCTCCCGTACACAACTAGTGTTTGTACCGGGTACGTTAAACAGCACCTCCTACATCAAAAACATCATTCAACCCGTTGTTGTAAGGTCAGTCCGTCGTGGTGTTTTCCAGCAAGATAATGCATGCCCACACACGGCACGTGCAACGCAACATGCACTTCAGGGTGCGAGACAACTTCCATGGCCTGCACATTCACCAGATTTGTCCCCCATTGAGCATGTGTGGGATTTTATGGGACAACGACTTATCCAGTCTCCACGGCCAGCCACGACCATCCTGGATTTACGCGTCCAGGTTGAGGATGCTTGGAACTCAATACCCCAAACTTACATCCAACAGCTGTACGACAGACTCCATGCCAGAATTGCACAGTGTGACGCAGTTCATGGCGGTTCAACCTCGTACTAACCATGTTACATGGAAATGTTATTTTTCAGTTTACCAGTAAAATACAGCTGTACTTTGCCATAATGTTTTGATCACGTTATCCTCTGTATTCCGTTATTATGCTGTATAAATTTCGTTGGTATCAGACGTCTCCTTCTTGGTGTTCTTTTTTCACTTTCCGCCAGTGTATGTCTGGGTAAAGCCTTGAGTAAATGATTTAATTCCTGTTAAGAATATAATGGCTTTTCTTTGGAAGGAATTCAGAAGACTGAAGAAATGGGTGTTTGGATTACACAGAAGTAAAAATAGATTAAAGTTCTTATATACTTGCTATAGGACATAAGAAGTTTAAATGCATAGTAAATGACACTCCATTTTCTAAAATATGAATTGAAGCATTGTGATTCTAGCAAAAATTTAAGCTTCTGGAATATTTTACAAAATCCTGGAATTTATTTTCTGTAAATGTGTGCAAACCCTGTAGTGTGTGTGTGTGTGTGTGTGTTTGCAGTTTTTTTTTCTTCTGTAGTGTGTGTGTGCAACCTCCTGCAGAGTCCCTTACTTTTCATCCAGCTCTTGCTGCCATAAAAGAGGATAAGTCCTATTAATGCATTGCATACTGCAAGTGTAATTTCCTGGATGATCTCTTTCGTGGTGAAAATGCAGTCAAAATTCTATGCAATGAAGCCTCAAAATCATCTTGAAAGTATTTGCTAAATAGAAAATTCACTAAAAAGCACACTGGCCCAGTCATCTGTTCTCCAGGAACAATGTTATCTGCACCAGTTCTTGTGAGCTTGCCTGTGAGATGCAGTTAGCGGAACATAAGCCATGAGGCTCTTGGCATAAAAGACAGTTGTATTAAGTCTTGGATATGTTGTTTGCCTCTACAACATAGTCCCAGAGGACGTAGAGAGCTCTAAAGACAATTACCAGGCTGTATAGGACCTATGACACTGTGCAGTTAAAGTGACCTAATGGTCCTCATGAGGTGTGCACCTTCGATGACCTTGACCAGACCACCATGACATCTCACCAGTGTTGTTGAATTGCTGCCATAACTGTGAAACCACTCTGGGGTGGATATTCAACTCCCTTGTTGCCCAGGCCCGAGACTGGCCTGTTTCTATTAGGGGTATGCAAAAGTTTCCACCGCCCCCGCTAGCGGGCATTGTAGGGGTCTAACCGGCCGGCAACCCATGCTATCAATTCGTACATTAAGCCAAGAATGGCGGTTGATAAAGTTCATTTGCGGCACTGTTTGTTATTCATGTTTAATTTAGGGAAAAGTGCGAGTGAAGCAGACGGTTCAATATGTCAGGTGTGTGGTGAAACGGTTATGGGTGACTGGACGTGTCGAGAATGGTTTGCCAGGTTTAAGAAAGGAGATCTGAGCTTGGAAGACAAGCCACGTGCAGGTAGACCGCAGGAACTCACAGACAAGGAGCTGGAATTGCTGTTGCAAGAGGATGGCATACAATCAACCACACAACTGGCAAAACGTTTGAAAGTGGCTCAATCGACGGTGGTACGGCATCTACAGGCCTTGGGGAAGATCCACAAGATTGGTAAGTGGGTTCCGCATACTTTAAGGCTGTCTTTGAATGAGTCTTAGGCTTCATCTTCTGCGATAGATGGCGCAAAATATCACTCCTTGGGCGTGGCTTTTATGTCTTGAGGGATTGTTCCAGAAGTTGGCGTCAGCGAATGACTAAAGTCCTAACCATATTCAGAATAGAAGTGGTCTCTCCTTGGCTCCACAATGAAAAGACAAAATAAGCACTGTTACGTTTTAACCAATGACATTGTTTGGGGGTGGAGCTTAGTAGGTAGGAGTGGTTTCTGTCTCAAATTAAAGTGTTTTTTGACATTGTACGCATTTTCTCTTCAAAAAATGAACATACGGTAGAATTTAACATGATCTATAGAAGGCAAGATTCCAATCTCACTTCAGTGCCCATTCCTTCATTTCTATTTGGCCTAGATAATTAAAAATATCAGACAGAAATCAGAGATTTCGTTTCTTCCACACAGAAACACTACCAGGGTAACTTCTGGTGCCATCTAGTGCTAAATTGGAACACTTTTGATTCAGATAAATTGAATTTTTAAAAAAATTCTAACTAAATTTTGAAAAATAACTGCAACACCTTATTAGCTATGTTTTTATTTGTGCTCAAAATTTAAAACTCTAAAAAGCAATAGTTTTCGAAAAAACGTGTGCAAAAGAATTTGCATTACAGATATAGGACAGAATTTCCGTTACACTCATTCAAAGACAGTCTTAGCCGCCCCGGTGGCGCAGTGGTCTAAGCGATGGCTTCTGATCATTCGACCGAAAGGGGTCCGGGTTCGAATCCTGGTGAGGCGTGGATGTTGTGTTTGTCTTACGGCACTGGCTTTCTCCCTTCCCTGGAACCAGTGACCCTAAATTAGGGACGGGCGACTGCTTATAGCCCATTGAGTTGCTCACGGTTGTCGTTAAACCTCCAATCAAAAAAAAAAAAAAAAAAAAAAAAAGAGACAGTCTTAACGGAGCGTAATATTGGTCAACGATTGGGTATCTGCATGTCGTTGCTGAAGAGGTTTCAAGGGAAAGAATTTCTTGTGGAAGGCTGTCACTGGAGATGAAAAATGGGTCTATTGTGACAACCCCGTACGCAAGCGATCCTGGGTCAACCCAGGCAAGCATCAACATCCACTGCAAAACAGGATATCCACAGGGAAAAGAAAATTTCTGGTATGTTGGAAAGCGTATCATAATGAATGCATTGCATGATTTTACTAACTTGTTTTTTAAACATTATGCACCACTTTCTGATTCATTTATAACATCTCCGTACACTGGAACAAGTCTCCGATGAATGTCAATGGGCTCGGCGTTTTCAGGTCAGAAAACAGATAACCGATTGAATTTCGCATGTGACTTGATTTCCAATGTGCATGTTCATTTTGAAAGATCATAACTGACCACAAACGGATAATACATGACCAACAATGGCACCAGATGACCAACAATGGTGCCAGATGACCAACAATGGCGCCAGGGGATACTCAACAGCACATGTTCCAGGTAACTTTGATTGAGCACCGGCCAGGAACCCTGCACACACGCTATTCGCAGACATTCTTTACTTTCTGAGTGACCTACATATTTGTCTGACGTTTCCTTCCAGACTCTGATTTTAGTCACCAGTGTAGAAGTTCATTGTTCAGAATCTCGACTGCACTGATGTAGGAGGGGTGTCCGGTAAGTATCCGGATTTTTATTCCTATCAATTACAGGAGAAAAATAAAAAATACAGGACGCATAAATATGATACTCACATATACATGGTCGAGCCACATTATTGTGACCACCAGCTAATATCTAGAGTAACTGCCATGTGCAGCACGGACAGCAGCTAGACAGGCTGGGAGTGACTCAATAACGTGCTGGAAGGTGTTCACAGGTATGTGGAGCGATGCAGACTGCAATGCATCTGACAGCTGCATGGCGGAGGATACATAGAGCGAACAAAACGGTCGAGGTGGTCTCACAGATGCGCAGTTGGGTTTAAGTCTGGGGTATTAGGTGGCCAGGGAAGTACTTTGAAGCCTTCATCGTGCTCTTCCAACCACACTTGGACATTTCTAGCTGTGTGACCAGAGTTCGCCAAATGTGTAATTATGCGTCTAGGACGCATCAAAAAGTGTGTTTACGCATTGAAATTTTGCCAACGCGTAAAAATACGAATCGAGAATTTTAAGCTGAAAATTTTTTATTTTCAACTTTTTATTCGAATTTTGTATTTCAAACATATGATCAGCGGTATCCTTTGTTACCTCAGGCCAGATCTCACATTGTAGATGATCCATACCTGGTCGTGGTTTTCTTGGCGCGACCGGAGATTTGGTGGCGTGACCCACCAGCCAGTCAGGGCGTGACGTCGGAAAGACATGGTTCGTTACGTTGGCATCGCCGCTCGTCGGGAGCGCAATCGCATCGCAAAACTCTTGTCATTGCTGCTCATGCTCAATCAGATGAGTGAAGTACGCTTTCGCAATCGCAATTCCGGGGCGCCTTGTGGTCGTGGAGTCATGATTTGTACTTCGTCATGACGGTGGCACGTGGTCGTGATTTGTAGAGATTGAAACAGCTTTATCAGACACTGTAGTATCGAACGACGTGTCGAAACAGCATACTTTAACATCTTTTTGTTTTTTTTTTTTCGACTAGACTCAGTCCAATAGTGTAGAAAAGAAAAAAAGGCAGAGGAAGGAAACAGTGAAATCTGCAAAAAACTAGCGGTAGAAATACGAAAGCAGCCAATGAACATAGACACTTTATTAGAAAATGAAGAATGCGTTGTGTTACATCGACGTCAAAGTTGGAAATTCATTCTTGTTCTTTACCAAAATGGTACAAAGAATTTCCAGGGATTACTTTCCATGCACTTGTAGTGTTTACGTTATATATATATATATATATATGTAAGGTCAGGTGATGCGTAACATCACAGCCTCTCCTTGACAAATGTCAACCCCGCCTTCGTGGTGCATCCTGTTCCCACTAAAGGGGCTCTGACGACCGCAAATAGCGGTATAACTATACCATCGGGATCAGAGGAAATGCTATCCCACACTCACCAACCCGCTTGGCCAGCGTGGTGAGTTATGGCCAAACACCTCAAAATGACTCTACAACTTAAATCTTGGCCCTCAGTCTCCGGCAGCTGGAATGTACCTGGCCAAGGCAGCGGCCAGTGCGACATGAAGGCAGAGGGTGCTAAGAATCCCCGGAGGACCGGACTAGGCTGCCATTTGATGCTGACCTTGGCTACCTACAACGCACGCTCCCTATCTTCTGATTCAAGGCTTCTTGAATTGGAAGAGGAACTACAAAGGATCAAGTGGGACATCGTCGGGCTGAGTGAGGTAAGGAGAAAAGGAGAAGATCTCATTGAACTGAAAAGTGGACATCTCTTCTATTATCGTGGGACAGATACTGGCAGAACTAGTGGTGTTGGATTTATAATAAACAAGAAACTGAAGGATAAAGTGGTAGAAGTTGAAAGTTCCTCGGACAGAGCTGCACGACTCGTTATCCAACTATCGAGAAGATACCAGGCTCAGATTATTCAAACTTATGCACCCACCACAAGTCATCCTGAAGAAGAAATTGAAGAATTTTATGAGGAAATTCGTCATCTAAATAATAAAGGCAAGCAGCACTTGAAGATAATTATGGGAGATTTCAATGCAAAAATAGGGCACCGGCAACAGAATGAAACTTCAGTAGGTAAATTCGGTCACGGCAACAGAAACCAGCGTGGAAATACTCTCGTTGAGTTTGCAGAGGCAGAAGGATTTTTCATCTTGAATTCCTTTTTCAAGAAAAAGCCACACAGGAAATGGACATGGAGACATCCAATTGGGACGACAAGTGAAATTGATTTTATTATGTGTAACAAAAAATTCGTCATCGAAGACTGCAGTGTGCTAAACAAGTTCAACACAGGTAGTGACCATAGATTGGTGAGATGTAAGATGCACCTCAACACTAAACTGGAACGTGGCAAGCTCATAAGACAAACAAAATGTATTGACATAACCAACCTTAAAAAACACCATAATACTTTCAAGTTGGAACTGAAGAACAGATTCTCTGCTTTAGAAGGCCTAACATCGGAAGAAGTGGATATTTCGGAAGTTAACAGAAAAGTAACCAAAGCTCTTATGGAAACAGCAACAAAATTAGCTGGGTCTAAGAACAAGTTGCATGTAAACAAATTATCAGGAAAAACCAAAATGTTGATGCAAAAAAGAAGAGAGATGAGGACAACTAAAGAAGATGTGACTTCCAAAGTGGAATATATAGAGCTATGCAAGACAGCACGAAAAAGTATCACTGAAGACGTAAGGAAATTCAACTGTGAGCTAGTGAGGAAAGCAATTGAAAACAACCAAAGCCTAAAGATAGCAAAGGGACATCTCAGTAAGGGAAGAAAACAGATTATGGCTCTGAGAAAAGAAGATGGTTCTATAACAAGAAATAGAGGTGAAATTTTGACAAGAGTGAAAGATTTCTACTCCAAATTATATGAAAGGGATGATACATGTACTCCAGACATCATGAAAGGTACCAGAGTTCTTCCAGTCCTCTCAGCAGAAGTTGCACATGCAATCAAGAACATGAAGCGGGGGAAAGCTCCAGGAGAAGATGGAATTACTATAGACATCATACAAGAAGCAAGTGGAGAAATTGAAACAGTACTCGCCCAAATTTTCACTCGATGCCTTAATGAAGGAAGATTCCTGAGGATTGGAACAATGCTACAATGATCCTGCTACATAAAAAAGGTGACATTGAGGATCTCAGGAACTACAGACCTATCAGCCTCCTATCAGTGGTTTATAAAATCTTCACTAAAGTTCTTTCACACCGCTTGAAGGTAACACTGGACATGGCTCAACCGAGAGAACAAGCTGGATTCAGGAGTGGCTACAGCACAATAGATCATATCCACGTACTGAGAGAACTAATTGAAAGAGCGAGGGAATATGAACTTCCATTGTGCATGGCTTTTATCGATTATGAAAAAGCCTTTGATTCGGTGAAACCATCAGCAGTTACCACGGCTCTGAAATCCTGCGGTATTGAAGATGCATACATTAATATTATTAATAACATCTATGAAAATGCAAGTGCAAAGATTCGGCTGTTTGAAAATACAACACACATAAAAATTGGAAAGGGAGTGAGACAAGGTGACACCATATCTCCGAAGCTCTTTAATGCCACATTGGAAAATGTCTTTCAATCACTGAACTGGGAAAACAAAGGGATAAAGATTAATGGAGATTATCTAACCCACCTTCGTTTTGCTGATGACGTAGTCATTTTTGCAACTACCCCATCAGAGCTGCAGAGTATGATCCAGGAACTTGCTGACAAGAGTAAAGAAGTGGGATTAAAAATGAACTTTCAGAAGACAAAAGTGATGTTCAATGCTTTTACAAGAAATGAAGATTTATCGATTGATGGAGAAAAACTGGAGATAACAGATACGTATGTTTATCTTGGACAGCAGATATCAAGTGAGGGTCACATTGATGAAGAAATTAATCGGCGTACAAAACTTGCCTGGAGAGCTTTTGGAAGAAACAGCATAATTTTCAAGAGCAATATGCCATTATGTCTTAAAAGAAAAGTGTTTGATCAATGCATCCTTCCAGTGCTTACGTATGGTGCAGAGACGTGGACCTTAACTAAAAGAGACATGCAAAGGCTGCAGACAACTCAAAGAAGCATGGAGAGGTGCATGCTTGGTATAACCAGGAGAGATAAGAAGAGGAACTCGTGGATCCGAAAAATGACAAGAGTGGAAGACATCATGATCAGAGTTAAATCCCTGAAATGGCAATGGGCTGGACATACTGCCAGAAGGACAGACCATAGATGGACAGCCGAAATTTTAGATTGGATTCCAAGGGACAGGAAAAGACCCAGAAAAAGACCACATGGGAGATGGGTGGATGAAATTCGTAAATATGCGGGAGTGACATGGAGGAGACTGGCACAAGACAGACCGTTGTGGAGGAAACTTGGGGAGACCTTCGTCCAGCAGTGGGTTGATAATGGTTGACAATGATGATGATGATGATATAAACTAAAAAAAGCAAAACATGCAAATGCATTCAATAGTAGTGAAATATTTTTTAATATGAAAAAATTTCCCGGCGTTTCCGCAACTTTTTATTTTTTTATTTCACTCGTTAATTTTTCTAAAATACTCCTCACTTTTAAAAATTACTCCCTAAATTTTTCCAAAGGAGTAAAAATACTCCTTCAAATTATTTTTTCGGCAAACTCTGTGTGTGACATGTCGCATTGTCATGCTGGAAGATCCCATCCGCCCCAGGGAAGACAATTGGCATGCTTGGGTGTACGTGGTCTGCAAGGATGGATTCATAACGACTTTGGTCCATAGTGCCTTCCACAGGTATGAGTGGACCCAGAAAATGCCAGGAAAACATTTCCCCGAGCATAACGCTGCCCTTACCAGCTTGTGTTCTTCCAGCAATGGTTGAAGAGTGTTTGTTCTCCGATGTTTCTCGCCTTACACACCAACGCCCATCCGTTCGATGAAGCGAAAATATGACTCATCGAAGAAGACAATCCTTTGCCAATCAGCAAAGGTCCAATTCCGATTCTACCGTGCAAATGTAAGCCTTTTCTGCCAATGCACCTTCGTTAGCATAAGTGCAGTGACCATTCATCTGCATCAGATCCCCATACGCAGCTGGGTTTGCTGAAATGTTGTTTTAGACACATTTCTGGTAGTCCCCTGGTTCATTCGGCCAGTGAGTTGCTCCACTGTAGCGTGTCGATCGGCCCTCACTCACCTTCGCGACCGACGTTCACCTCTCACATCAATGGCACCCGGTGCTCTGCAGTTTCTACATCGCTTATTCGCAATGCTGCCATTTCTCCAATCACGATACACTTTAACCACAGCAGCACGCGAACAGTTCACAAACTGCGCTGTTTCAGAAATACTGCAACCCTTGGCCCGAAAGCCTCTTTTGCAAATCTGATAAATCGCTCCTTTTATCCATGACAGCAACGAGTGATATGTTATCAGAATGCCTACAGCACACCTTATATACCCTCCAAGCCAGCTCATGACACGTGTCTGCTTTCATTGGCTACGCGCTGTTGACGTCAAAAATATGAGGTGGTCACAATAATGGGACTCGACTGTGTATAATGCAGTGGTATGTACAGTCAAAGTCACTGTTCCACGTATTCTACGTTCAACACAATGCATTTCCTTCACCAGTCAACAAGTCGATTCATTCCGGTAGTGAAGAAATCAGCAGGGGTGTTGCAAATCCCTCGACAGACAGCCACTAGCAAATCGTCCATGCTCTTATAATGGTGGACAAGAAGACTATCCTTCAAGGGACCAAAAACATGAAAATTGAAAGGAGCCAAGTCCGGATAGCAGCTAGTTGCAAAAGATTGGTCCACCTCTGTTTTGCGATTTTTGCTTGCACTGGTTTAGCAATACATGGGCGAATATTATCACGCCGAAGGAACACTTGATTGGCCGCCCCGGTGGCGCAGTGGTCTAAGGCGCTGGCCTCTGATCATTCGTC
This sequence comes from Macrothele yani, assembly GCA_039090855.1. Taxonomy (NCBI): domain Eukaryota; kingdom Metazoa; phylum Arthropoda; class Arachnida; order Araneae; family Macrothelidae; genus Macrothele; species Macrothele yani. The sequence continues at coordinate 107,728,773 of CM076999.1, read as the reverse complement.
CGTAAGGGGTCCGGGTTCGAATCCCGGTGAGGCATGGATGTTGTGTTTGTCTTACGGCACTGGCTCTCTCCCTTCCCTGGAACCAGTGACCCTAAATTAGGGATGGGCGACTGCTTATAGCCCATTGAGTTGCTCACGGTGGTCGTTAAACCTCCAATCAAAAAAAAAAAAAAAAAAAAAGAACACTTGATTGTTTCTCATTATTGGGCGTTTCGTCCGGATACACTGCTCAAGTTTTGTCAGTGTCTTCACATAGGCCTTCCCATTTATTGTTTCATATTTTGCCAAGCACTCAACCAGAAAGATACCGTGTTTGTCTTAGAAGACAGTAGCCATGACTCTGGACGCTGACGAACCAACTTTGAACTTCTTTGATGGGAGTGAACTCGGATGACGTCATTGCATACTTGCCGTTTTGTCTCCGGTTTGAACTGATGAATCCATGTTTCATTGCCTGTGATTATGCATCCCAGGAATGTGCCACCCTCTTCATCATATCACTGTACCAGTTCCTTGCAAATGTCTAGCCTGTGGCGTTTATGCACCGCTACACTGCACAGATCTTCCGGCAGTTGAGATGTTCATGAATAATTCGTCTAACAGAATCTTTCCTGATATCCAATTCCATGGCAATATCCCAAACACGAATGCTGTCTGTTACCTTTAATCAAGTCATCTATCCGTTTAATTGCTTCATCAGTCACCACCGTGTTAGGCCTACCTGAGCATGCCCGATATCCAATTCATGGCAATATCCCTTAGGCCTACCTGACCTGAAATCCAGTTCCATGGCAATATTTGAAACACGAATGCCATCTGTAACCTTTAATCAAGTCATGAATCAATTTAATTGTTTCATCAATCACTGCCGTGTTAGGTCTGCCTGACCGTGCCTCAGGTTCAAGGCTCTCGTAGCTAGCTTTAAACTTAATAACCCATTCATAAACGTCGAAACAGGACACAGCCACATCACCATACACCGTCCAAAGTCATCTCGTAATGTCCAACGCCTTAACGTAGCTGCCATTGTTTTTGATCAACAGCGCCACCTAACATTAGTATCAACCCACTCCGCTTCACTGAAAGTAGTCGTAATGCAGGGTGTGCCGTATAAAAGAGGCCCAAGTATAATGAACGATAAGAGCCAGGCAAAGTTACTATACATGGTAAAGAATAGTTGAAATGACAGAAAACAGGAGTAATGTATCTGCGTTTATAACAATTGCTGAAAGTGCTGTCCTCCGACATCAAGACACAGCTGCACATGACGAAACATTTTGTTCATAATGCGCCAACTCATCGGCAGTAATGTGGGCTATGGCATCCATAATGTTCACTTTTAATTCATCAAGGGTGTGCGGATTAGTTGCGTACACTTTCCCTTTCAATGCTCCCCACAGATAAGTCACAGGTGGAGAGATTGGGTGATCTTGGTGGCCATAGTCTCTTAGATACAGTTCTGTTCTCCCCAAACACTTCATGCACAGCGTGTAGACTGTTCCACGCAGTATGTGCCGTTGCACCATCCTGCTGAAAGAAAGCATATGTTCGCTGTTCTTCTGTAAGTGCGGCAACGAATCGGTTTAACAGTTGCTGAACATAGCGCTCCGAGTTGATGATGTCAGTGAAAAAGAATGGGCCGACTATCCTCTTCGCAGACACAGCACACCAAACACCTCTGTTTTGGTCATACAGAGGAATCTCCATTGTCCGTCCGAGATTCATGACGGTCCAAATCCTGCTGTTTTGCGCATTGACATGCCCGGACAGATGAAACTATGCTTCATCTGTCATGTAATGTAGTGTTGGGTCCATTTCACCGCTGACAGTGGTCTCCTGTAACGACTTACAGTATTGCATTCGTTTTGCATAATCAGAAGCTTTAAGTTCTTAGAAAGCCATAACTTTGTACGGCCGAAAATGCAAATCCATTTTAAGTATGCGTCGGCATGACATGGCAGATATTCCCGTTGCAGACGATAATCGAAGAATCGACTTCCGAGGGCTTTGTAACGTCATTGTGCACACATCCTTGATATTGTCTTCAGTGCAAATTGTCTGGGGTTTGTTTCTTTTCCTGTTGAACTCTGTGCCGGTTTCACGAAATTTCCACACTAACTTCTGTACCACTGATTTCGCCGGTGCTGCACAATGTGGAAATTTTTGTGTAAAGAACTCATTTAAAACCTTGTATGAGTTATTTCTGTAATACTGTTCCACAATAAAAATCCGCTGTTCCGTTCTTAAAACCATTTCCGTTGCCTTTGTTCTCTCTCCACTTACACTTATGACCACGTACCTACACTGTTCTGGCTGTGACTAACCCCTCCGGAGAATTCTTTTGCAGCTGTACACGCAGGAACCGGTTAGAAGTGGAACAAAGTGGTTTTAACCGGAAACCCGCCTAACAACGTCTCGCCACGGGGCCTCTTTTATATGGCACACCCGGTAGTTCCATACAAAAATACGATCATACGCATGATTTTGTATAGATAGGAATAAAAATCTGGATACTTATCGGACACCCCTCGTGATAAAAGACTTTCTCTGCTGTCTAATGTTATTTAAGTTTGTGTGTTGGTCTCAGCTGGCATTTATCTCATTACATGTAGTTTAATTTAATTTGCTGTTGCTATTAATTTGAAAACTTCTTCCCAAGCAGATAGTGATGATTGTTTTTTATTTATTTATTTATTTATTTATGTAATATTTACATTTCAGGAATGCGAGAGTTCCTTGAAGTCCAAGACTGAGCAAGTGTGCCATCTGGAATCGAAAGTGACCGAAATGACAGAAACCGTTCGGCAGCTGGAGGATAAGTACGGCATTTTATGTGCAACCCAATGTTCCATTTCAGGTGATGCTCTGCCCCCAAATAAAGACCCTTTGTCATGATACCGACCTGCAGCTTCGTTACATGTTCGTAAAAATAACATTGCCCAAAAATGAAGGATCTGCACCACCACGTGGCTGTGCAGCCGCATTCTGTAGTCGTCTGTCAAATGCCATGTTAGTTTAACTGTTGGTGTTATTTGGCATCTAATGGCTGTCGACATTTCATGAGGAATCTCAAAATGGCTTATTGAATCTTGTTTATTATTTCTATTTTTTCAGTGATATAACAATGTACAAAGTTATAAACTGACTCAGATTTCTTGGAATAAAGTTTTTTTTAATCAACATACCATTTTGTCTGATCAGGTGTTATTCAAAGGGTACTTTAATTCAAGGGCAGGTTTCACTGAAATCACATAATTTATTAGAACACCTAAGAAATTATGTGATTCTTAAATAGTGCAGTTTTCTTTCAAAGCCATTTCTTAATGAACTACACCGATAAGCCATTACATTATGACCACCTACCTAATAAGCTGTAGGACCCCCTTTAGCCCACAGAACAGCAGCCACTCAGCGAGGCATCGATTTGATGAGGTGGTGATAGGTACCCTGGGGTATCTGGTACCATAATGTCAACAACAGGTCCTCCAGTTCCCGTACACTTCGAGGGGGGGGAGGTTATTTAGCACGAACCAGCCTTTCCATGTTGAATGACAAATGTTCGATTGGGTTCATGTCAGGTGATTTTGGAGGAGAGGGCATTAACAGAAAGTCTCCAACATGTTCCTCGAACCACTCCTTGACGATTCTGGCAGTGTGGCATGGGACATTTTCCTATTGGTAACGGCCATCACCAGCAAGGTACACAGCCATGAATGGGTGAATTTGGTCCACAACGATGTTCAGATACCTGACACCTGTCAGGAATTGTGCTATTGAGATAATGGGGCCTAAAATGTTCCAAGAAAACATCACCCACAGCATAACACAGCCGCCGCAGGCATGTTTCCGCCCAACAGTGCATCCAGGTGCCATAGCCCCTGTTGGTAATCGCCGTATCTGTCTATGTGATGCACTAGGAATCTTGATTCGTCATACCAGGCCACTTTCTTCCAATCATCCATGGTCCGATCTCGATGATCTTGGGACCATTTCATGCGTTGCTGGCGATGACATGCAGTGAGCGTGGGGAACCGGCTAGGTCTTGGCTATGCAGACTCATGGGCAGAATGTTGTGATGAACTGTGTGCTGCGACACATTGCCCTGATCACCACTGTTGTAGCTTTGGGTGATTTGTCACACTGTGGCCCTACGGTCTCTGTGAACAATGTGCGACAGTCTCCGCTACCCTCTGACATCAATGGGCTGCGGATGACACAATGCTGGACAGCGGTTCATTGTTTGGCCATCTGTGCACCACTTTTGATACATACTCACTACAGCGGCATGGGAACAACCCACAAGCCTTGCTGTTTCTGAAATTGTAGTTCCAAGGCGTCATGCCATCACAATTTGTCTTTTATCAAACTCTCCAGTAAATCGGCAACTTTTCCCATTGTGATTCCGAACACTCTACTAACCAAAAGCCGGTCCTTGGGTTGTATATATACTGCTCTGTGAACTTCACTTGCGCCACCGTTCATTCTCCAGGCGCGCTCATTTCTCTATGCTGGGGGTGGTCATAATGTAATAGCTCATCGGTGTGCTTTCTTAAATATCTGGTTGCTATATTTCTAAGACATACGTAGGTTTCATGCAATAAGTTTTATTTATCTTTTAAGGTCAACCATTTGCATCTTAATTAATATTCAAATATATAAATTATTAGGTGAAAAAGTAATTTCAATTTTCCTGCTATCAGTTTAAATGGTTCATGCAAATTGCTTCTGTTGAATGGAGGCATCTATTAATTCCTGTTTTTGTTTGCAACAGTATGCGATTGTCATTTGAAATTAGTCTCATTCAATAGGCGTTTTTAAAATGCACACATAGACGCAAAAATGGCAACACCGTGAGCTAATTTGTGGCCATAGCTTAAATTTAGCACAGTAACAGAGCCTGGAATAGAATGGCCACACAATAACAGTACACCCTGACATACACTGAGTGTTCACTAAATTACGGCTTCCCCTATGCAAACTGAGTTCACCCAATTCTGGAGTAACAAGGAGGAGGGTGTGGCATGTGGGCAAAAGAGATATTTATAAGAGGTTGGTGGTTCAGTTGAGAGTGAAGTTACGGACATGATAGGTAAATTGCTCAGTGACATGCACTGAGTGCTCACCGAATTACAACCACCCACATGGAAAGTGAATTACGCCTGATACTGTCCTAATGTGGAGGAGGGTGTGTCCTGTAGGCCAAAGGAATGTATATAAGAGGTTGTTGTTTCAGTTGAGAGTGAAGTTATGGATGTGATGGGTGAATTTGTACAGTGACACACACTGAGTGCTCACTGAAATATGACCACCCCTGTGCAAATTGAGTTCACCCAATTCTGGAGTAACAAAGAGGAGGGTGTGGCATGTAGGCTAAAGGAGTGTATATAAAAGGTTGTTGGTTTAGTTGAGAGTGAAGTTACGGACGTGGTGGGTAAATTTGTACGGTGACATACACTGAGAGCTTACTGAATTACGACCACCCCTGTGCAAAGTGAGTTAAACCCAATATTGGTGTAACAAGGAGAAGGCTGTGGCATGTCGGCTAAAGGGATATTAATAAGGGGTTGGTGGTTCAGTTGAGAGTGAAGTTACAGACGTGATGGTTAAATTTGTACAGTGACATACACTGAGTGCTCACTGAATTATGACCACCCCTGTGCAAAGTAAGTTACACTCGATATTGGTGTAACGAGGAGGAGAGTGTGTCCTCTAGGCCAAAGGGATGTATATAAGAGGTTGTTGGTTCAGTTGAGAGTGAAGTTACGGATGTGATGGGTGAATTTGATCAGTGACACACACTGAGTGCTCACTGAATTATGACCACCCCTGTGCAAAGTGAGTTCACCCAATTCTGGAGTAACAAGGAGGAGGGTGTGGCATGTAGGCTAAAGGGATATTAATAAGGGGTTGGTGGTTCAGTTGAGAGTGAAGTTACGGACGTGGTGGGTAAATTTGTACAGTCACATACACGGAGAGCTTACTGAATTACGACTACCCATGTGCAAAGTGAGTTAAACCCGATATTGGTGTAACAAGGAGAAGGCTGTGGCATGTAGGCTAAAGGGATATTTATAAGAGGTTGGTGATTCAGTTGAGAGTGAAGTTACGGACGTGATGGTTAAATTTGTACAGTGACGTACACTGAGTGCTCACTGAATTACGACCACCCCTGTGCAAAGTGAGTTACACCCGATATTGGTGTAACGAGGAGGAGAGTGTGTCCTGTAGGCTAAATGGGGTGTATATAAGAGGTTGTTGGTGTAGTTGAGAGTGAAGTTACGGACGTGATGGGTGAATTTGTACAGTGACATACACTGAGTGCTCACTGAATTACGACCATCCCTGTGTAAAGTGAGTTACACCCGATATTGGTGTAACGAGGAGGAGAGTGTGTCCTGTAGGCTAAAGGGGTGTTTATAAGAGGTCGTTGATTCAATTGAGAGTGAAGTTACGAACATGATGGGTGAATTTGTACTGTGACATACAACTGAGTGCTCACTGAATTATGACCACTCTGTGCAAAGTGAGTTACACCCGATATTGGTGTAACGAGGAGGAGAATGTGTCCTGTAGGCTAAAGGGGTGTTTATAAGAGGTCGTTGATTCAATTGAGAGTGAAGTTACGAACATGATGGGTGAATTTGTACTGTGACATACAACTGAGTGCTCACTGAATTATGACCACTCTGTGCAAAGTGAGTTACACCCGATATTGGTGTAACGAGGAGGAGAGTGTGTCCTGTAGGCTAAAGGGGTGTTTATAAGAGGTCGTTGATTCAATTGAGAGTGAAGTTACGAACATGATGGGTGAATTTGTACTGTGACATACAATTGAGTGCTCACTGAATTATGACCACCCTGTGCAAAGTGAGTTACGCCTGATATTGGTGTAACGAAAAGGAGGATGTGTCCTGTAGGCTAAAGGGGTGTACAAAAAGATTTGTGGTTTAGTTGAGAGCGAAGTTAGTCCAGGGATCGCATTTCTCCTAAAATTCCTAATATTTTGTGACCCTCCTTAAATTCCTAAAATTATAACTCAAATTTGCTATTCTTCCTAAAATTTTCGTAAGCTTATTTTTTAAAAATACAACCGTTATTAACGCCAATAAATTTACCATTACGGTAAGGTAAAAAGACCTGTTATTGTAGAAACACAGCCTATATGCTGTGCTGCTGAAGGGAGGGAAAATGACGCCATCGAGATGCACTTGCTTCGGGGCGGGCGCTCCACTTTTGTGCCTTCGGACAGTTTTCGAGAGTAACAAGAGATTTAAGGAAAAAGGGGAGGGGTCATTTGCAATTCGGCAAGATATAAAAGAATTCACTGTTTCCTGAAAAATGAGCTAACTCCTTGCTATTTAGCATTAATTTCATTTTCACACCAAAATTTTAAAAAGTTTTCATTATGTTATCAGAGTGAAGAACCAAAATACACCACTTATATTCTGATTTAAATATTTTAATGAGGAATGTTATGGCTCAGTTTATCCAAGATGACGTTATTGCAGGGAAATTTGGAGAAGACCTAAAGAATGTAGATTTTGAAAACAAAAATTCATGGAAAAAACTAGGGGAGTTAGAAGTTGGTATGAAGACAAAAAATCTCCTCAGGAATGTTCAGGAGACCAGGCAGAAATTATTTCTCTTAGATGTAAGATCATCACTAATTGCAACCACAAAATATTTAAAGTCAAATTTGCCATTCTGCAATCAAAAGCTAAGAGACATAGAAGTTTTAAAGGTAAAAGAACCAAAGAAAGAGTCAACTCAACTTTCAGTCACTGAAGGACTTTCGGAAATAACCAGAATTTCAAGTGTTTTGCATCTTTCTGAGGAACAAATTGATAGAGTAAGAGAAGAGTGGAAACTTTTAAATTCTGATAGTTCAACTCTAGATGAACTAGTGAAATTTTCAGAGGAAGGGCATATTCCAGTGCGGATTGATCATTACTCGTGTAATATATTTAGTATTAAAGACTCTAGTGGAAAAGAAAAATACTCAAATCTTGCTAAACTCATCAAGTCAATTTTAGTTTTACCTCATGGTAATGCTGATGCAGAAAGGGGATTTTCGGTTAACACTGCTCTGTTAAGGAAGGACAAGGCTAACTTAAAAGACTCAACTATAACATCATTAAGAATAGTTAAAGGGGCCATTAAACACTATGGATGTGTAAGTAAAGTTCCCATAACAAGAAATTTGTTAAATAGTGTTCGTGATTCACATAAATTTTATAAAGAGTATGTTGATAAGCTGAAGGAAGAAGAATCAAAAAAGGTAAAAGAAAGGAAGCAGAAAGAGAGGAAAAATAAGGAAAAGCAGCTAGAGAAAAAAGGAAAAGCTGAGTTTGATGACAAAATAAAAGAAAATGATGCAGAAATAAATAGGCTTAAAAAAGATAAAGAAGCCTCCCTAGCAGTAATTCAAGAGGGAACAGAAAGAATGAGAAAAGCTGTAGAAAAACAAAATACTGTTGAAATAGCAGTTGCCTCTAACTTGATCATACAAGGTTCAGCTGAAATAAAGAAAACTGAAAGTAAATTAGTTGTGGTGGAAGCAGAAAAAGATAGGCTTATCAGGAAAAGGTTAAAACAATAATATGAAAAAAGTAATTCAGTGAACAATTGTACATAGTTCTTGGTTTTCAATTACCTTTTTAGGATATTATAATTTAATGTGAAACCTGAAAACTTTACTGTGAAAATTGTCAATTGCTTCTGGTTCAACAGCATATTAATGTTCAAAGTGAAACTTGAATGTGATAAATATACTTGAATATAATAACACGTGAAAAGATAAGAACTGAACATTAGAAGTAAATCATACTTAAACTTTAGACATTAGACGTTATGCAAAAAATTTGGGTGTGAACTTCGACCATATATACTAATGGACTGCGCATTGGCAATAGCTGCATCAAAGCCGCCATGGCTCCAACATTGGGCACGTCATCATCAGACTCCAAATTTCGTGTAAAAATGCTGTTATGATTACTAATTTACGCTGCAGAACTTCAGTGTTTTCGGTGTATTATGTGAATGCGCCTCATATATAATCAAAACTCTTCAGGTAAGTTTACTTATGAGCTATATACATGCATGATCGGGTTGTTTACATTTCGTGATTTATAATGTGATGAACATTAGCGAAGAATTTGGAACATGCATTCCATTTTTTTTCTTAAGTTACTATATTTTTATATCAATAGCTGCAAGTTTCTGGTTAAGTAATTGAACTTTATTGACTTAGGTATTTAATTCGTTTCTTACCCATGAAAAATCATAGAACTTCCTTTACTATATCGCTCAGAGCAACCATAAGCACAGCAGGTGTAACCCATCTTTTTGACTGATGTTATGTGATTTTATGTTGGAGCCAGAAATTTTGATGTCATGCGCAGTCTATCAGTATATATGATTGAAGGGTGTGAAGCAAACTCTTCACAATGTTGTTTACTAGATGTATACAAATATACATCTAGTTTTTATTGAAATACACTCCTAAAATTTTTCCAAAAATTCCTAAAATTCCTACCTAAAATTTTCCAGAAGTATGCTATGATCCCTGAGTTACGGATGTGATGGGTAAATTTCTACAGTGACATGTACTGAGTGCTCACTGAATTTATGACCACATACAAAAAGTCCCCTAAGATTAACCTGTGCAAAGTGAGTTACACCAGCTACTGGTGTAATGAGTAGGAGGGCATAGCCTGTAGGCTGAAAAGGTTGGTGGTTCAATTCTGAGCAACGTTATGGACGTAATGGCTGAAACCAAGGATTTATCAGAGTTTACAGAAGTCCAAATTCTGTGTGTATGAAGGGCTGGTGCATCAGTTTTTGTGGATTGTTTGAGAGTCTCTGCGGTTAAAGCCATCTGACTGATGTTGCATACTGCTATCAGTTTGCCCAAATGGCTTGTGTGCTGTCCTTTTTGTCATGCGTCATGAACCAACTGGCTCACATTCATGTTTTCAATACTGATCCATCATATGTCTGTTCATGCATTATCACTTCTGCCACACTCTATAATTTTTTTATCACTGTATTTGTGGTGCTGGCATTTTCACAAAGTTCGTTCGTATTGGATGTTGCAATTTTTGCATCCACGAGTGTATTTTATTGGCTGTAACAGTGGTATCTGGAAAAGCATATTTTGGGTCCATCATGCTTTCTGAATTTGTAAAGCGTGAATACAGCAAATTGTTAAAAAATATTTGCTATCTGCTTGTGTAATGATGTAGTTACAGAATGTTTATGCCAACTTTGTTTTAAGTGTTGCTCGGGTTAATAACTTAAACAATGAATTCCATTGTGGCCGCCATCATTGCGATGATGATGTTTCAGAGCACATTTAGTAGTGCAGTCATTTTAGGAAATATAAGGGAAAAAATTTATACAAGAAAGAAACTTTGCACAGATGTAGAACATTTCCTCCTAATGAACATACTAAAAGTCCCATAAGATTAACCTTAAGGTATGGTCGCCATTTGGAAAATGGCCACCATTTTTCAGTTTTACGCTCATAACTCGCTAACACTTAGAGATAGCGTAAAGAATGTGCCACAATGAATTGTAGGTCATAAAAAACACATTTTGGTATATAATACATTCATCTAGCTACACTAGTTCAGGAGATATCAGCTCTTATGATAACATATCCCAGCAAAAAGCATTGCTGGGCCAGCACTCAAGCCAGCATTGGTCCAGCATTATGTTGCCTCTGCCCAACCGTCAATAAAATGTCCCGGCGGCCACCACATGGGCTTGCAGTTCAGGCCAGCAGCTGGCCAACAGTTGGCACCCCATCAGTTGTCATATGCCAGAACAGGGCCATCAGTTATCCATCACAGGCAGTGGCTGCCATAAGCGGCCCTTCAGCGGTCCTGCAAGCACATGCCATAAATGATAAATGATTGCTAGCCTATTGTTGTCTTCTGCTAGTTTTCCGGCAGCTGGCAATCACGTGACGTAGCTGATGGCTTGCCGAATCTTGTCCGCCAGTTTCCCAATAGTAGCCATAAAAAAAAAAAAAAAAAAAGATGACCGCAGTTTCCCAAAGCCACAATTACATTTCCCCTCCCTACGAAACTTCTGCATGATGGCTGCAGTGGGGAAACTTTTCAACGGATCCGGAAAGACGGCCGTTTGGATCTGGCTGGAAACAAACCAACAACATGCTGCTTGTGAAGTAAGCCCTCTACTCACTAGATTGGTTTGACAAGCATGAGCGTCAGCTTGAAGCTGAGCCTCTTTCCATTTCGATGTGAAGCAGAGGGTTTTCTTTTTAATTTAAAAATATTGCGAGTTATTTTTCATAAATGTCAGTTTCATACATATTCTAAATTTATTTTTTCAACGTAACGATTGTTTTTATTTACCTTAAGGAAATTTCACTCATTTCCAACGAGTGTACCAACTTAAAGGCGCTTTCCAAAGTTTTGTGCTGTTCTTGTGGTCTTCAAAGGCGATTGCTTAATTAACATATTTACCCGTTCATGTCACAATCTGTTACATTTTTAACATTGTACCTTTCCTTTCCACGGTTCGAAGCTAGATTTGTTCTAAAGAGGAGAGACATTTTATTTTACTTGTCGTTATTTGTAGCAGATAATTCCTCTAATCTTGTGTATTCAACCCATTGATCAGTACATTATATCCACATAGTGTTGCTTTTTTTTTCCAAACAAATTGATAAATTTCGTATGCATATAATTCCTATTTTTTTCCAACATAATGAATTTTTAACGGTTTTCCAGGGCTTTTGTTTGAAGCAGTTTAGTGTATGTTAAAACAAAAAATTACACTGAAATTATTTCTTGTTATTCGTAGGACTGGCGTGGGTGCATTTCATGGCTATCTGTATTCTCGATTCTTTGTGTGTTAGCGCAGTAATTTTGCTGCAAAATGAGTTTCTTTAAATACATAAGAGTAATTGACTATTTTTTACAGTTCATTAACAACTATTTATATATTTTTCTTCCGATGGTAATCTTCGTCGACGTGGCATTTTATTAGGAAATTAATTCACCTCTCTACATATGGCTTTTTTTCTTTCTTACATGATGATAACGTCATCTTCAACTAACTGGTACCACGAGAGACACAGCATGTGTTGCTTCTGTGTGTGCGCAGTCCCATTGCTGCCACCTCATGTTGGGGTTGCTTATGTTGCCAGCTACAGGCCACCAGTGGCACTTTCTTGGAGGCCCACAATTCACGAAGATGCTGCAGGGCCAACTGATGGCGCTGTCACCAATGGACCGCTACAGTACTGTCAACAGCATATTTCAGCCAGCAGTGACCCATCACTTGTGTTTTTGCTGGCATGTTTACACTTTCAGGCAGTAAACTTTGCAAGTGGGCATTCAAGACTACTTATGTGATCTGTTTGACTTAATATATGTAATACTAGCTAATGACAAAACCTGTACCGTCTAATAGCAGACCACAGAGAAATGTTGAACTCACTCGCAAGTTTGGGATTAATAAGTTCCCTGACGGCACTGCAACAGCTAGCCCGTCAATCACCGGAAACCACAGTCTTTCACTCGGACAGATTCGGTCCAGGGACCTGTGGGGATCTGCCTCACCCATGGGACCAGCACCTTACACCCTTCTACCATAGCCCGTGTGTGCAACGTGCTATGGGCAGTTGGGGCAAGCAACTTTTCAATAATTTATCTCATCTCGTGGCCGGGAGAGTGCCCGCCAACGCGAGTTTTTGGGATCAATGTCCTTTAATAGGTATCTAAGCAAATACAGGCACGTTAAAGTATGAGGGTCTCATGCACCCCTCTCACAAATATTTACACACTGAAACACATTAATCACACATAGCAAATATTTACATGGTCCACAGTACTAGGGCCAGTGTTGTGGTGATGACCCCGGGCCAGGGTCATCTGTAACACCTTGGGCAATAGACCAATAAGCTCCAGTCGAGAGCTACGTACCTCCGAGGGTACTACCATCTGTCAACCATAGTTGACCCGGCTTCTCCTTTGCTCAAGTTCCCTAATAAGACTAGGGCATGTCTTACTGAAGCTGGAGTGAGAGACGTCCAGCTTCAGGCGGAACTTAGCATTCGCAGCTGAGCAGTTGCTGCACTTCGGTGTGGCTGCACACTGGTGGTGCTGGTGCCCAACTTCACCGCAATTACCACACCTATCTTTGGACTCAGGACGGTTGCTCCGGAAATGACCGAAGCCATTGCCCCGGAAGCACCTGACTTCGTGTAATAACTCCTTTAAGCGGAGCACTGACCAACCCAAGTCCAGTGTCTTTCGCCTCATCAAGGGTTTGAAGGCCTTGGGCTCCACATCTGCCACCCAGTGGACCCTACCTCCCTTACCCCTGATGGGGAAACGTGCTGAAAACCCGCAATCGAGGTTGGGGTTTGGGGTTCTGCCCACGAACCGCTTCCTCGAACTCTTTTAATATATGTATATCCAAATGTGAGTATGGTATTCCCCTGTCAATATTTAAATTAAATTCAGTATCTAACAAGGTCAAAGTGATAAATAATAATTGACAAATCATAAAGACAAATCAATAATGCATTTCTTGGAGTGCTGTAGTTAGTTGCTATTGAACATTGTTAAGGCATATTTTCCAAATGTATCTTAAGTAGTACATATTATGGGATTAAAAGTATGGATCAAAAAACTAGTGTAACAAATAATTAAATATAAAGTTCATTATACAACTGAAAATATTGAATCCGGATTTAATTGGTGTAAAAATTTCTTAAACATACAGCGACTAAGTGCCGAGCTTAGTCGCTGTATGTTTAATAAATTTTTACACCAATTAAATCCGGATTCAATATTTCCAGTTGTATAATACTAAGGTGTAAGTTCCATTATTGTAAAATAAAGTTCATTCTTTTTCTCTGATATAAATTAAATATCAAGGTCATCTGCTTATGTCAATCATACATCTGTGTTGTTTTTTCTTGGGGGGGTAAATAAAGGGGTCTGGTACGATTCGTCCAACGACGATTGGTCCAATGCCGATTCGTCCAATGGACAATTGGTCCAAAGGTACGATTCGTCCAATGGTACGATTGGTCCAATGCCGATTCGTCCAATGGACAATTGGTCCGATTCCGTCCTATCTGTCTGAAGTGCTACTCGTGCTATAAAAGTCTCATCTGTTCTGATTCTATCTCCAATGTTATACGAAAGTACCGGTAGTCCAAAGAATGTAAAATAATGTTACGTTTCATACGTAATATTGTGGTTACAGATTTCTTTTTTTTTTTTTTTTTTTTTTTTTTTTTTTTGTTATACTGTCCTTGCTTCTGTATGAAGTTACTGATGTACTTGCCGTTCAGTCAACTTCAATGTTTCTCTTTTACATGAATTAATAAAAAATTCTAGTTTTCCGTTTCTGTTTGTAGAATGCAGTGGGGTTCCGCCAACTGCCCAATGGAAACAACTGATCGGGTTTTGGACAGAGTCCTTTTCAACAGTTTTTATTCCAGCGATGTCATATTCATAACGTTTACATATCAAATCAAGTTAATAATATTGCGCTTTTACTTAAACACGAAATATTAATTCATAGGCCATAGGCCTAGGCCTTTTTAACAGTTTATATTCTACCAATGTCATATTCATAACATTTACATATTAAATCAAGTTAATAATATTGCGCTTTTACTTAAGCACGAAATATTAATTCATAGGCCCTAGGCCTAGGCCTTTTCAACAGTTTTTATTCCAGCGATGTCATATTCATAACGTTAACATATAAAATCAAGTTAATAATATTGAGCTTTTACTTAGGCATGAAATATTAATTTATAGACTCTAGGCCAAGGCCTTTTTAGGACTTTTTATTCTACCGATATCATATTCATAACGTTTACATATTAAATCAAGTTAATAATATTGCACTTTCACTTATGCACGAAATATTAATTCATAGGCCTGCGGCCTAGGTGCCTTGCAAAGACCTCAGAAATGATACAATGAGTGCCTTTTATAAAGTTTTATAAAATGTTTACAAATACCAAATATCTAGGTTGTAACTTAAAATCTTCTAGAAAGGCCCGTGGCCTAGGTGCCTTGTAAAGACCTGGGAAATGATTCCACGAGTGCCTTTTATAAGGTTTTATAGAATGTTTAGAAATACCAAATATCTAGGTTGTAACTCAAAATCTTCTAAAAAGGCCCGGGGCCTAGGTGCCTCGTAAAGACCTGAGAAATGATAGGATGAGTGCCTTTTATTAGGTTTTATAACATATTTACAAATACCAAATATCTAGGTTGTAAATTAAATTCTTCTAAAAATGCCCGTGGCCTAGGTGCTTTGCAAACAGCTGAGAAATGCTCCATTGAGTGCCTTTTACCAGGTTTATGTAAAATGTTTACAATTACCAAATATATGGAAATTATCTTTCAAAAGGATATAATGAGCAGAATAATTTAAATCCTTATTCCTTTCTGGAAAATAAAACAGTTTACCGTTGGTAAGATGATACCATTGGACGAATCGGCGTTGGACCAATCGTACCATTGGATGAATCGGACATTGGACCAATCGGCTTTGGACCAATCGTCGTTGGGCGAATCGTCCAGGACCGAAATAAAGACCTCCATGAATGATTAACTCTTAGAGCTAAAGGCAGTCGCCCATCCCTAATTTAGGGCTGCTGGTTCCAGGAAAGGAACAAAACCAGCACTATCAGGCAGCCACACAACCCATACCTCATCTAGCACTTAAACCTGGGAGCAAGTCAGGAAACAGGGCTTCAGACCATTTTGCCTCTGGAGCAACAAACTTAATGCATGGATACAGACAGCATAAACTAACAGAACACACACACACAAAATTACCTCCTTTTGTGATGGAAGTTAGATGCAGCAATTACAATTTCATTAGCTATACAGCAATGCAGTACTGAAAAGACACTGGCCATTCATAATAAAGCACCATTAGCAACTGCATCCACTAAGGTGTTTTGAATAATGAGTGGCTGGAGCCAAATATCATAGTTAATTCTAAAAATTGAAGGGCCATCTTTGGTGAATAGAAAATATAATTTTCCATCAGGATGGTGCCATGCCTCATATTTTAATGAACATCTAACAGAAATGGATATACACTACAATGACAAAAGTCACTGAACACCTAGAAAAGAAACACAACATAGCATTTATTGGCATACATTAGTACGGTGTCGGTCCACCTTTGACCTTAATGCATGCACTGACCCTTTAACACATGCTTTTGACAAGATTTTGGAACACAGCGAAAGGTGCGCACTTCCGTTCAGTACATGATGCTGCCGCTAACTGTTGCTTAGTAGTAGGCCTTGGTTCCAAGCTTCTTATGTGGTGCTCTAATTCATCCCATAGGTGCTCTATGGGATATTTAAGATCAGGGCTGTGTGCTGGCCCGTCCACACACAATACAGAATTATCGTCAAACCACGCCATAACAGTCCTTGCTTTATGGATTGGTGCATTATTCTACTGGTACCAACAAGGCTCGGTTCCATGGTATTGCCACAGAAATGGTAGAGCATAATTGTCCAGAATATCAAGGTAGACATGCTGGTTAACAAGTTTGACCACAGTAACCAATGGGCCGGGACCATACCACGAAAAACACCCCCACGTTAGTACATTGCCAGCTGCAAAGTTGGCCGTAGGAACAGTACACTGTGGTAAATAACGTTCCCCTGGCTACGGCCATCAGACTGATGGATCGTGTATCTGGATTCATCAGTCCATAGGACCCGTTTCCGTTGATCTATGGTCCACAATAAATGTTCTTTACACCATGCTAAACGACGAGTAGCATTCCAAGTCGAGATGAAAGGCTTATGAGCAGCTGTACGAACACAGTAACCCATGGAATGAAGTTATCTGCAAATGGTACGTGTACATACCGAGTTTCCAGCATTTTTGTTCACCTGTACACTGATGTCGTGTGCAGTAGTACTCTGTCGATTAGCTGTAACACCTCTCCTGAGGCTTCGACGTCCTCTATCGCTGATTTCCTTTGGTCTGCCAGTACGTTTTCCTGCTTCAGGCACACCATGTGTCTTCCACTTATTCAGTACATCCAAAACAGTTAGCTTGGGTATGTTTAAAGACTTCTGGGTTTCTCTTATGGACAACCCACTAATATAACACCCAACAATCTTTCCTTTCTCAAAGTCAGTTCTCTCCCACCGTGACATTTTTATTCAACCTCATAGTTCGATAGGATCACAGTCAGCTGCAGGCTTGTTTTTATACCATTTGCAGCTGTACCGCACATCTTAACAACACAGCGGATCTGTTCATTTGGTTTTGAAGGGGTGTCCGGTGACTGTTGTCAATATAGTATAGTTTGGATAGAAAATTTTATTAGCCAGATATAGTACCTTCTCATTTACTTTGGTCATGTGATGTGATCAGACTCATTAGAGAAAGATGATGCTTGGAAAGGTGTAGGGAATAAGAAGATGAGGACGACAAAGAACAGAGAGAGACCTTTTCATTACAGTAAAAAAGAAAAGCAGAAGCATGGACTTTAAAGATTTCATAGCACATAAAGCTTTCGGTGTTTGTGTCATACATGAGATTCCTCCACGGATTCGCGGACTTCCGCTTTTTTTGTCATAATTTGGGTCATACTTGAGATTGATGCAAAACTGAAGAGAATTTGGGGGGGGAGGATGCGTTTTTTTTTTTTTTTTTGGCAGGGTATAGTTTTTGATCTTTCAAAACTTACAAAAACGGAAGCTAAGCAGAGTGAAGATTTCCCCCACAATGGTAATTTATTTTATTCGCGATGTTCCTCTGTCCAGTATTCTTGATAAATATAATTTTATTCCATAAGTATTTTATTTCAGCTTGAAAAATTGGAGGAAAATTTTCCAAAACCGGAAGTTAGACGGCACGAAAATTTCCCTGTAATCTCCAGACACAAGATTCTTCCAAGAATTCGAGAAATTCTGCCATTTCCATGATCATTCCTGTGGTTCTCGAGATACATGCATAACTGAACAGAAATTTTTGAGGGATTGGTGGTGATGGTGGGGGTCGTTTTCTGTCTGAAGACGGAATTCCAGCTTTCAAAACTTTCGCAAACGGAAGTTGGACAAAGTGAATATTTCTCCCGTAATCGTAATTTTTTCCCTCGCGATGTTCCTTCTACCCAGGATTATTGTTAAATACCATTTTAGTCCATAAATATTTGTATTTCAGCTTGAAAATGGAGTAAAAATTAAAATGGAAGTCGGAAGGGGCAAATATTTTGCCTGTAATCGTATCCCCCCGCCCCCAATGTTTCTCTGTTCCGTGTTCTTTTTTTGTTAAGTGTCAGTAATGGTACATTTGATGTTCTCCATTTTAATGTTTACATAAATGAACTTCAGTGAACAATTCTGTCTTGCTCATGCTGCATTATATTCATACTTTCTCGCGGCACGTTCCGATTTTTCACCTGGTGAAAAAAGTTCAGCATTTTTCTTTCATCACCAGTCTCATGTATGTTGTGTACATTATATTCATGTGGTAACTGTTTCAAATTAGACATTTAACTCCACATCAGTAAAAAGGTTTTATATGCATACACTCATGTCCAAAAATTAACGATCAACTACAAAAGGCAAAATTTCGGATGCACAAGTCATTGGTTAGCGGTAAAAACACTCTGACATAATCAAAACATGTAAGAGCAAGCTATGTGAGAGTTTTTGGACATGTCCAAATTGTCAGAAATCATGTGACAGCTATGTACTGCCAATCAGCAGTAAAAGCTGAAGTGTGAGTGGGAAGAAATCATTTGTTTTGTAGGTGTTAAATTGCGAATCTGCTTTTTTTTTTTGTTGTTATGACGACTTGTAGTACTTCTAAAAGAACTCATTTGGATGATTTTACCTAAAGGCAAAATGTTGGTAAACTGGAAGAAGGGTGGATAATGAGAGACATAGCGAAGGAGATGGGAATTGCCCGGAGTGTAGTATTATAGATCTGGAAACAATTTTCTGAACATGGAATAGCAACCAAAAGATTCAAAATGGATGACCACACAAAACTACTTCATTGCAAGATTGTTATCTAGTTGGAACAGCAAAAAGGTCTCGCTGAATAACGGCTGGTAAGTGAGCAAAACAGCTGGAATCAAGCACGAGTACTAAAATATCACATCAAACTGTGTCAAGGTATTTAAATAATCTCAGATTGTATGCCTGAAAATCTGTACAGTGTGTTTCCATTGATCCCAGCACACAAAACAACTCGTTGTCAATGGCATCGTGAACACTCCTTGTGGAGTGTAGAGCATTTTTTTTTTTTTTTTTTTTGATTGGAGGTTTAACGACCACCGTGAGCAACTCAATGGGCTATAAGCAGTCACCCGTCCCTAATTTAGGGTCACTGGTTCCAGGGAAGGGAGAGAGTCAGTGCCGTAAGACAAACACAACATCCATGCCTCACAGGATTCGAACCCGGACCCCTTTCGGATGAATGATCAGAGGCCATCGCTTAGACCACTGCGCCACCAAGGTGGCAAAAGAGCATTTGTTTGCAGATGACAGCCAATTTTGTTTATCGTCTGACTCTAAGCAGCAAATACATCTGGTGAGAACCCTGAATTCCTTATTCAGCTGGAAACATTGTACAACTTGATCATTACAAGGGTGGTGGAGTACTGGTCTGATCTGGGATTATGATCAATGAACATGACTTTTATGTAAACCTTATGAACATGATTAAAATTTACTAAAAAGGCCTAAGCCGAGGCCTAAGAACTTAAAATTAATTATTTTTGTCTTAAAACTAAATCTTTGCGTTCTCTGTGACACGGAGAAATCAAAAGTGCAACTTAAGTATAATCCACTAACATTTCGGTGGTCTGTCTGCCGAACTTGCACCATGCTTCAACAGATCCTGTAATGAAATCCAAAGTTTTCGATAAACTGACCCTTTGGTGAAATGAACTTTTAGGTAAAGAGACCTTTCGGTGAAATGAACTTTTCGATCAAGTGACCGTTCGGTGAAATGTGCCTTTCGATCAAGTGACCCTTCGGTAAAATGAACGTTTTGATCAAGTGATCTTTTGGTGAAACAATCTTTTCGGTGAAGTGATTTTCGGTCAAGTCACCCTTCGGTGAAGTAAACGTCGGGCAAATGAACCAGACCCATTTTAAAGCTCTCGACAAGATCTATTCAACTATATGAAGGACATTTTGCAGTGGTTTGAACTGAACATTTAAAAAATTGTTTTCTTGTAAACTGGTGAACACTTTTGACAATATTGTGGTTTATCTGGACAACTGTGATTGCAAAATGACTGCGTGGTATCATTTTAAAGCTATCGACAAAATCTATTTAAACATATAAAGAACGTATCGCAGTGGTTTAAACTGAAATTTTTAAAAATTGTTTTCGTGTGAAAGGTTTAACATTTTTGACAATGCTGCGGAATTCGCAGAATGGACGCAAGCAAAAGTGGAGAAAGAGGCAAGAGCAGGTGATGAGAAATGTTAAACGCCCAAGAAGACTGCAGTCCAACAAACTGGGCAGTATTGAGAATGCCTGAAAGCAGCTTGTATTATACACACCAAACGTTTCAGAAGCCTTCCCGCAACTGGGCAGAAAGAGATACGGCAACATACTGTTCATTATGTTGGGCGATTTCTACATGAGCACCAAAGACAGAGCCACTTATGAGAGATTCAAAGAGTTTATGTTCCGAGATCTCGGCATGAATGCTATAACCGATCCCACACTGAGCACCACGTTTGGTAATTCGTGTATCGATCTGCTTTGTGTTCGAATGTATCAAGCATTATTTGTAAAAATTATGTAAGCTACTTTTCATATCATAAACCTGTGTTGACTATAACAAATTAAATAAACACTTTAAAACCATACTTGACTAGCTCATTTCAACTCTCCGATCTGCAAGTCGTAGTCCTACGTTCCAAACTGACGGCTCAGTCAAAACTGAGCCTACCTGTATTTTGTTTTTCTCTTGGCAGTGGACATATTATGTTGATTACCCTAGGGAATCCATAGTACAGTTACTGCAGGACAGTATACCACCATGTGTCTTCCCAAAGTATTCCAAGTGAAAAGGAGGGGAAAGGCAAAAACGATAATCTGTGTAATCTTGTTGCTCCAAGACAATGACTGTGCCCACACTGCAAGGAAAATGTCAGACATTCTGCAAGTGTCTAATTGGTGAACCATTCACCATATACACTGGCGTGCAAAAATTAAGGACGAGACGGTTTTTCGAATGTAACGTCGTGCAGAAGTGCTCCACATCGACTCAAATCATACCATAAGATCCCCAAGATGTAAGAATTTGGGACAAGTGAGCAAAACCGTCCAAACAAGGAATCCAAAGGATACAAAGGCACTTTATTGAAAAGGTAGCTTCGAGCAGAACTGGACAGAAGACAGAAACGTCCATGTGACAGGCGGCTGCCAAGAAAAATCCAGTCTTTAGTAGGGGATATGATCACCCCTGACTGTGTTGCAGGATTTACAATGTCTGTCCATGCCAGAGGTTAAGCTACGATCGCTATTTTCGCAAAATGCGATGAATTATTCTAAAACGTGCGAGAAAATTAGCATCCTATCGCTAAATGGCGCCAGACATTTAAATGTCACAGAGGTGATTGTGTTCTGAAATTTCCGAAAATTTGAACTCCCGTAGTCCAGGGGAAAAATTTAAATTCTGCCTCTAATTCGTGGGCAAAAGTATTCCGTCATCCATTGTTCGGTCTGACGGTGTTGCATCAATTCATCGGCAATGATGACTCGTTGTGCGTCAGTTTGTCCACTACGACGATTCGTTGCGCGTCAGTTCGTCCACTACAACGATTTGTAGCGTGTCAGTTCGTCGACAAAAGAGGCTAAATTTCTTTAGCATTTTGCTACAACTTTTCCCTTCATTTTAGCATTTTTGCTACAGCATTTTTGAGCCAGCTTAAACTCTGGTCCATGCTGAGGGCGAGGTTGTCAAGGAGCTGTTGAGGCATCGCGGCCCATTCCTCTTGCAGCGCCAATCGCAGCTGCAGAATCATTGCTGGCGGCTGGTGACGTGCTGCCAAGCATCTCCCGAGAAGGTCCCACACGTGTTCGATTGGATTTAGGTCCGGGGACCTTGCGGGCCAATCCATGCATTGAATATCTTCACTCTGTGACAGCCACTGTACGATGAGGTGTAGCATTGTCGTCAATGAAGAGGAACTTAGGACCCGCAGCACCTCTAAACAGATGCACGTGAGGCAGGAGAACCTCGGTACAATAGCGGACACCAGTGACTGAACCTCCTTGGAAGATGTGGAGGTCAGTACGGCTACCAGGCATGATACCGCCCCAAATGAGAACTCTGCCACCTCCAAACTGGTCCCTTTCGATGATGTTGGAGGTGTGATTGCGTGTTCCCTGCTCTCTCCAGATGTGTATACGTCTGGAATCGCTCATCAGACTAAATTGGCTCTCATCCGTAAAGAGAACTCGACCCCATTGCTGATGTGTCCAGTTCTTGTGTTCCTGGCACCACAGAAACCACCGTCTCCGATGAGCAGGCGTTAATGGCACATACCGTACTGGTCGTCGTGCAAATAGACCACCTTTGTACAACACCGTGGCCATGGTAAAACGCGATAACGGACGTCCAGTTGTCTGTTGCATGTGCCTTGCGATTTCTCCCGCTGTCTGCCGTCTGTCTCTTCTCGCCTGTATGACAATATACCGGTCGTCCGCCGCCGTGGTTGCTCATGGACGACCACTGCTAAACTCTCGGACAGCTGTTTCTGTCATTTGAAATGCTCTCCAAGCTCGTGAAACAATGCTGTGAGTGATCCCGAACTCCTCGGTCACACTTCGAACTTCTTCCAACTACCCAATGACCCGACCTCGGGTAAAGTCATCCAGATGTCGTCTACTGGATTGCCTATTGGCCATATCACACAGTGGCAGCAACTCGACGTTGTTCAAACCGATGTACACCGTGCAATAGCTTTCACCGAATTGCTGAGCGTACACCGCCCATGTGCTTTTTATACCCTTCCTACCCCCCCCCACGTCATGCTGCATATATGCGCATGCCCTACCGTACTGGACCCTAGTCTATCTCCTGAGTTGTCTTTTGGTCTGTTCTGCCTGCTCGTTCCGCTGTTATGCTAATTTCTCCTCTTCATCCTTAATCTTTGCTCACCAGTGTATTTCTAACCTAGCTCTATGTGACTTTTCTTCTGTTCCCAAATGTAAAGGAAAATCTTCATGGACATTATTTTGAGAATGCAGAAGATATCATTGTTGCTAATGAAAAGTAAATTTAGACCATCCCAAAACAAACATGGTGCCTGCCAATGTTTAAATGACTAGTTTTGGAGGATGTACCTTTGCATAGGGAGTGGTGGAAATTTGTTCAAGAAACTGTAATTGAAATTAGTGCTTTAGATTAAATAAATTCTGATAATCTTGGAAACTTGAATAATCAGCTGTCTATCTTTTAAATTATTTTTTTATACACCATATCTGTTTGAGTTTCATTGATGAACTTCTAAAAGCATCCACACACACACACACACACACACACACACACACACACACGCACACACACACAGCATTTTCTTTAACTGACTATGGTACTCTGCCATTAACTCTTTACCAAGGTTTATTGAACAAACAGTTCTTACTTCCTGTTCAACCATTGGAGAATTAGTGCAGTAGATATTAATTTTTAGCCCAGAGAATCACACTAATTCAAAATGTAAAGTTCTCACCAAGTTGGTTTAAATAAAACTAAGAACAAAAAGCAACAAGCTGTAAAGATTGAAGAACTGAAATGGAAAGCTGGTAGAACTGGAACATTCTGCATGAGATTTATATTCTGTTTTGATTACCATGCAAGACTGCATACTTTGTTTTAAAAAACTATTCTGTGTCATTAGTATAGATGCTACTCATATACTGACATGTAGTTGTGAGTGTTATTATATACTATTTATCACAAATACACAGTCAGAGACAAAAAAAAAAAAAAATCCTTATACAATGCACTTGAAGTTGCCTTGTAAGTGAAACATAGTCTCTACGCTCTTCAAACGATCTTTCTTTACTATGTCAATTCTATAAATAGGATTAATTCAGTATAGATGAAAAACTTGGTTTTCTTTCTGCCAGTGAGTTTTATATTGAAAAACTTGAAAGATTTCACTTTAAGCATTGGTATGTTGAAATAAAAATTTGACTTGAGTAAGAACACACAAAGCTGCTAAAACCAATCATGCTGAAGTTGAATGGGCTTTTTATTTGCTATTTTCTCTGCAAGACCTGTTCTCATATCTGATGCTGGCTTCCATAAAATTCTTAAAAACTGATACGATTCTTTTCTGTTGTTAAAAATAAACACAGAACAAAAGTGAGTTGCAGAGTATGTTGTCCCGGATGTATGAAGTGTGCATGAAATTCAAACTGAGTGTAAATAAAGGAAAAACCAAAGTTATGGCTTTTGAGAGAGAAACTGGTAGTACTGAATGTAATATAAGTCTAAATGGGGCAGTGATTGACCAGGCAGGTAAATGAGTTTGTGTGTTTAGGAAGTATATTTGACAGAGAGAACAAATTGGATGGTGAAATTAGTAGGTGAGTGAATTCTTCATTGAAAGTCATAGCTGCTTTAGGAAGTTTCCACAAGAATGATGGCTCTTAAGAGAGGTCCGCACGGCTGTGTTTAAAAGTGTAATTGTTCCTACTCTGATGTGTGGTATAGAAACCTGGGTGCTACAGAAGGCACATAGGAGTTGTTTATGGGCTGGAGAAATGCACTACTTACAAGAGGTTTGTGGCAAGACAAGTTCTGATTGTGTAAGTAATGAAGATGAGTTGCAGTTGTGTAATGTGAAGCAAAACGTTGTAGCAAGGTGGAGACTAATATTCTTCGGCGGTTTGGCCATGTTGAAAGAATGAGTGATGAGATACTAAGAAAATTTTCATAGCCAAAGTGACAGGAAAGAAAGGCAGAGAAAGGCCAAGGAAGTCATGGGAGGATCAGATTCAGGAGTGTTTGTATGAGAAAAAGATTATGACTATGAAGTATAGAAGTTTTTGTATATGTTATATGTCGTGTGATGGACGTCAGCTAAGCCCTAGTTGTGTGTCAAGATCGCTGTAAATGGAGAAGTTTGATATAGCAACAGTAAGTAAATAATCAGTTAAAAATTATCTGGTAGTTTGTATTTCTTTGTGGAGCTAACCTCTGAATCTCAGAGAACACCTTATTGATATGAATCTATGCATGTAAAAATAAACACTGCAGCAGGCTACCATTCATTAATCACTCTCGGGTGTGTGGGGAAAACTATATGCTTTCCAAATAGAATTTTTAAGTTGGCAAACAGAATAAATACCCATTGCCTTGTTTTCTGTTCAGCATACACAGTGCGTCAAAGAATTTTTAAGACTGGCGCTAGATTTCAGCCTACGGTGGCGCCACCAGTGTAATCGCGAATGCGTTATAAACCGTGACCATCTGCTTGCTTTCTGCCCAAAGTGCTGCGTAGTTGTTAAAGTAACTCAAACGAAACGGCCGTCCATTAGAGAAGTAAAATTTTTTCATGTTGAATTATTAAGATGGAACAAAGGGCTGTTATTAAATTTAACGCAAAACTTGGTAAAAGTGCCTCGGAAACATACCAAATGATGAAACAAGTTTACTGTGAGTTTTGTTTAAGTAGATCAAATGTTTTTCTGTGGCACAAACGTTTTTTGGACGGAAGAAATACGCTAGAAGATGATAAGCTTACCGGTAGACAAAGTTCATCTAGGACACCTGAGATTATTGAAAAAGTGCGTGATTCCGTGGCAAACAATCGATGTGCGTCACTAAGAATGATGGAAGAGTCTTTAAACATCAACAAAGAAACGATTGGAACCATCCTGCATGAAGATTTGGGCAAAACAAAAGTCTGTGCTAAATTTGTTCCACACACATTAACCAATGAACAAAAATCAAGGAGAAGTGCACATTGCAGAGACATCATTTCAGCCGCCGAAAATCATCCAAACTTCTTAAAATCAATTGTTACTGGTGATGAAACATGGTGTTTTCAATATGATTCTAAAACAAAGCGACAAAGTGCGGAATGGAAGTCAAAAAACTCGCCACTAGCCAAAAAAACAAGAAAAGTTCCTTCGAAAATCAAAACAATGCTCATTACTTTCTTTGATAGTAAGGATATTATCCAGAAAGAATTTGTTCCAAGTGGACAAACAATTACTGGTGAGTTTTATTTAGATGTTTTGAGGCGTTTGATGGGCAGAATTCGTCACATTCGTCCAGAATATCGAGATGAAAACAGTTGGTGTTTGTTGCACGATAATGCACCCAGTCACGCCTCACTTCTTCTTTGTAGATTTTTGGTGAAAAATAGCGTCTGTGTATTGAATCATCCACCGTATTTGCCTGATTTAGCACCCTGCGACTTTTCTTTGTTCCCAAAACTTAAAATGACGTTAAAAGGGTGTTATTTTGATGATATTTCGGCCATACAAACAGCTTCGACGTGTGCTTTGGAGGCAATTCCGCAAAGTGAACTGGAACAGGTATTCGAATCATTATTAAATCGCTGTAACAAGTGTATTGAAGCCGGAGGGACTTATTTTGAATAATAAACCAAAACAAATTATAATTTCTTGTTTCTATTTCATTTTACAGACTCAGTCTTAAAAACTCTTTGATGCACTGTGTATAACTTGAACATCAGAAAACTTGAAAATTAATTGCATAACCCTGGAGCAGGAATCAAACCTACATCTCCCCGATTTTATGGGTAGCCTGCTTGAATGGAAATCCAGTGATGCGAGTTCGATTACTTCTCCAGGGTGATGCAATTTTCAAGTTTTGTGATGTACAGTATGTTACATGTTGGCGAGTAAATGTGAGTAACGTTACATGTAAGCAAGGCAATGGGTGTGCTGTTTGCCGTCTTAAAATTCCTGTAGTTCCACGTATTTGTGAAGCCCCTGGTGCAGGAAGATCCCAATAAACCAAGATCAAGACCAATAAACCCCTAGATTTACAAGGTGTCTACTCTATCCCTATCAACACTTCCACTGGTGTTACCCACTACATTAGAGTACTTACTGCAGCATCAGTCGGCGATTGATGGAACATATTGCTGATGTTACGAAAGGCAACCTTTCCACCTCCCTTTCAGTTTTAAGTATGAGCAATACGTCCACAATTCCCGATTGGCAAAATGTTAAATGTATCACTCCGTTCAGCAATCGGAGAAAGCACTCCGGTACCACGAAAGCATTGAAATCTACCTTACCCTTAACGCCTGCAATAGAGACGCATGCAACTTTTCACATCCCTATCATGTGCAAAGCTATTTTGAAATCTCGCAACAACCGATGCTTATACCACATGGTTCATTCCACGTGTTTCATTCCATGGCTGATGAAGGTAGAAGTCACCAGGGGTGTAGAAAATGTTCAGGGCCCAATATTTCCCCAGAACACATTAATTTTAGTCTGAAATTTTCCCCCAAACTTTAGTGGATTTTCATACAAATTTAAGCGATTATTAGAGTATATGTTGATGTTCAAGAACTATCCTTAAAGTCGATTACTTAAAAATTTGAAAAAAAACCCAACCTAATATTTATTGTGGAATAACTTTTTTACGAGTCTTATAGAGGTTATTTTTCATGAAAGTTGGTTGTCAAATTTTCGAACTAAAGCCTAGTTCGTCATCAGGACTACGTCACTGGAGTAGTTGCTGCCACTCAGTTGGAAGAGTCCAACCGCAATTATCGTTAATTGTGGTACTTCTTCTTCTTGCTATTTCGATCCCTTCTTCTAGTTTCCTCTTTACTAAGTTTGACTGGTGGGCGATTATTTTCACTGAGTCCCAATTTATGGAGTGTCCACTTGCTTGTATATGTCTGTCTAGCCCTGTTTTGTTACTAATGTTCCTAATAGCTGCTTGGTGTTCTTTCATTCGGACCTTAATACTTCTCCCTGTTTCTCCTATATAGCTGAGTCTGCAGTTACAGTTGATGCAATAAATTACTCCTTCTTGCAATTGGATGTCCAATTCTTTCTGCTTTAAAGCTGGCAGGAATTTCTTTATTTTGTTAGTAAGATCTGGAGCTAGCCTGATATTATATTTTGCTCCGATATTCTTCAGTTTCTCGAAAAGTCCCTTGTGGTACGTAATTTTGCTGGTGAATTTTAAGTTGTTTATTTCCTGCTTCTTTTTTGGCACTTGTTTAAATATTTTTTAACATATGGGGAGGGGTAATTGTTTTCTGCCAATATTTCCTTTAATTCTTCTTTGTGAAGATCTTTTTGAGTAGCTGAAGAGACCAGGATTTCAATTTTTTCCAAAAATTGTCTCGCCGTATTCGATTTAATATAATCAGGGTGGAATGAGCAGAAGTCTAACATCTTCCCTGTGTTGGTGGGTTTTCTAAAAGCTAAACTTCTGCTCATTCCACCCTAATTATATTAAATCGAATACGGCGAGACAATTTTTGGAAAAAATTGAAATCCTGGTCTCTTCAGCTACTCAAAAAGATCTTCACAAAGAAGAATTAAGGGAAATATTGGCAGAAAACAATTACCCCTCCCCATATGTTGAGAAAATATTTAAACAAGTGCCAAAAAAGAAGCAGGAAAAAACCAACTTCAAATTCACCAGCAAAATTACGTACCACAAGGGACTTTTCGAGAAACTGAAGAGGATCGGAGCAAAATATAATATCAGGCTAGCTCCAGATCTTAATAACAAAATAAAGAAGTTCCTGCCAGCTTTAAAGCAGAAAGAATTGGACATCCAATTGCAGGAAGGAGTAATTTACTGCATCGACTGTAACTGCGGACTCAGCTATATTGGAGAAACAGGGAGAAGTATTAAGGTCCGAATGAAAGAACACCAAGCAGCTATTAGGAACATTGGGCACAAAACAGGGCTAGACAGACATATACAAGCAAGTGGACACTCCATAAATTGGGACTCAGTGAAAATAATCGCCCACCAGTCAAACTTAGTAAAGAGGAAACTAGAAGAAGGGATCGAAATAGCAAGAAGAAGAAGTACCATAATTAACGATAATTGTGGATGGACTCTTCCAATTGAGTGGCAGCAACTACTCCAGTGACATAGTCCTGATGACGAACTAGGCTTTAGTTCGAAAATTTGACAACCAACTTTCATGAAAAATAACCTCTATAAGACCCGTAAAAGTTATTCCACAATCACTATGAATAGAGGTGCCATAAATGCATTTACAACTAATATTTATTCCAAAGAATAACTAGCTTTTTTCTTCTCACGAAAAAAATTGTCCTTTTTTTTTTTTTTAACGCACAAAAGATTTAGTGCTCCACTTGAATCCCTTCCCTCTAGTTTTAGGCAAGACAGAAAAAGGCGAATCAAGAAATCTTGCCTTGCCTAAAATGGCGGAACCCATTAACTTTCGACGTACAAAGAATAGGCGAATCAAGAAGTTACCTGGGGCAGATAGGCTGAAAAATAAACAGCTAAAAAATTCTGTAATTAACTATAATTTATTTCATTCTAGCATTCCAGGCTTCTAATTGTGCCAGATAATTTTACTGAATGAAATTTGAATTCGACTTAAATCCTTTGAAAAATGCATGGGTCATTCGCTTTAAAATGTCCAAAACCCCCAATAATTTTTCAAATCGGCGCCTGTGACACATTCGCTGCCATTATTTTTTTTTCTATTAGAGGTTTAACGATCACCTAGAGCAACTCAGTGGGCTATGAGCAGTCGCCCGTCCCTAACTTAGGGCCACTGGTTCCAAGGAAGGGCAAGAGCGAGTGCTATGAGACAAACACAACATCCATGCCTCACCAGGATTCGAACCCGGACCCATCTCGGACGAATGATCAGAAGCCATTGCTTAAACCACTTTTCCATGGGGGCGGCCCATTAGTTTTGAAGGCATTTATTAGCGTGACTAGCGGTTGCGTCGCACTTGTTCCTCACACCACACTGTCTCCGCCTTGGCATTAATAAAGTCATTTAGGCTCTGTGAATCGTTCGCGAGCGGCAGTTCGCAGTACGTCACAGCCTCATAACCTCTTGTATTCAAAACTACACATTTTTCAAAATGATTACCTGATTACTGTGAAGTAAATTACTCCTATTTTTCACGTTACATTCGTTGTTAATAAGTCAATTTTTCGTTTTATTATTACTATTATTATTTTACCCTAGGGCAAAAATTTCCCCAGAGCTGCCTTAATTTCCCTGAACCTTGTTCGTGCGTTCAGACATATTCTGCACCCCTGGAAGTCACTACTGAAACATCCTTAGGAAAAGGAGTCGATTTAACTTTTCTGAACATGAATGTTATCCTAAGGATTTATCTAAGCATATCAAGTAGTAATACCTCTATAGAATGAAGTTTTTTCTTTCGAAAACTATCCGTAATTATTTGAGGACATCAAGCTTTTAGAAAAGAATGAGTACATATGCAACTTTGTCACATAATTTAAGCATTGTAGGAACATTGACAGTTGATGATATAGTAAGAGTTTGCCACAGAGAAATCGAGAAATTTTTTTTACTTATAAGTAAATTTACTAATTTATGTTTATTCATTTTCTCTCAGGCATTCAATCGATTCACAGTGGGGACTAGCATTACATACTTAAAAAGAAATCTTAAAAATAGTATTGCTTTCTTTGAAAATTTAATTACAAAATTTGCAGACAAATGTTTTCATAAGAATGTTCAAAATCAAGCAATTTAATTTGTAAATATCAAAATTGACAGCAAAACAAAATTTCAAAATTGTGCAAATTAAATTTGCAAGAAAATTATATTCAAAAGTTATGTTTCCAATGCCCAGCTTTAAATAATACAAGGGTTGTACCGAAAGTAATGCAAAAGTGGGCCTAACTTTTTTATTAACTGACAGAGAACATTCAGATTGCACATGTTGGCAGAGTAATTCCTCCTTTATACAAAGGTACTACTCAACATGGTCTCCATCACAAGTGATGCATTTGCGCCATCGCTGAACCCAACTCTCGAATCCTTTTTAGAAAATTCAGGTGTGGACTGTTGTACCCACTTCTTCAGAGCCACTTTCACCTTATCTGTGTCATCAAATCATTGTCTCCGGAGACTGTCCTTCACTGGACCGAACAGGTGGGATTCGGAGGGTGCCAGATCTGGGCTATATGGTGGATGGGGACCACTGACTAGCCTAATTTGCTTATCGCCAATTTGTTGCCAAAGATGTATGTGGTCTCACATTGTTATGGTGAATGTGGATCCTTTTCAGATTCTTGTTCGGTTTCTTCCTCCTAATTGCTTCTCTAAGCTTCTTTAGTGTGTCAATGTACTGCTTGCTGATCAAGGTATGACCACACTCTAGAAAAACAAGAAAAATGACACCCCTGTCATCCCAAAAAACAGTCACCATGACTTTCTGTGCTGATCGCTGGCTCTTGAACTTCTTAGGCCTTGGTGAAGAGGTGTGATGCCATTTGGCAAAAAGGTGTGATGCCATTCCATGGATTGATTCTTCATTTCTGGCTCTAGAACTTCTTAGGCCTTGGTGAAGAGGTGTGATGCCATTCCATGGATTAATTCTTCATTTCTGGCTCTATAACTTCTTAGGCCTTGGTGAAGAGGTGTGACGCCATTCCATGGATTGATTCTTTGTTTCTGGCTCTAGAACTTATTAGGCCTTGGTGAAGAGGTGTGACGCCATTCCATGGATTGATTCTTTGTTTCTGGCTCTAGAACTTATTAGGCCTTGGTGAAGAGGTGTGACGCCATTCCATGGATTGATTCTTCGTTTCTGGCTCTAGAACTTCTTAGGCCTTGGTGAAGAGGTGTGATGCCATTCCATGGATTGATTCTTCATTTCTGGCTCTAGAACTCCTTAGGCCTTGGTGAAGAGGTGTGATGCCATTCGGTGAAGAGGTGTGATGCCATTCCATGGATTGATTCTTCATTTCTGGCTCTAGAACTTCTTAGGCCTTGGTGAAGAGGTGTGATGCCATTCCATGGATTAATTCTTTATTTCTGGCTCTATAATTTCTTAGGCCTTGGTGAAGAGGTGTGATGCCATTCCATGGATTGATTCTTTGTTTCTGGCTCTAGAACTTATTAGGCCTTGGTGAAGAGGTGTGACGCCATTCCATGGATTGATTCATCGTTTCTGGCTCTAGAACTTCTTAGGCCTTGGTGAAGAGGTGTGACGCCATTCCATGGATTGATTATTCATTTCTGGCTCTAGAACTCCTTAGGCCTTGGTGAAGAGGTGTGATGCCATTCGGTGAATAGGTGTGACCCAATTCCATGGATTGATTCTTCGTTTCTGGCTCTAGAACTTCTTAGGCCTTGGTGAAGAGGTGTGACGCCATTCCATGGATTGATTCTTCGTTTCTGGCTCTAGAACTTCTTAGGCCTAGATGAAGAGGTGTGATGCTATTCCATGGATTGATTCTTCATTTCTGGCTCTAGAACTCCTTAGGCCTTGGTGAAGAAGTGTGACGCCATTCCATGGATTGATTCTTCATTTCTGGCTCTAGAACTTCTTAGGCCTTGGTGAAGAGGTGTGATGCCATTCCATGGATTAATTCTTCATTTCTGGCTCTATAATTTCTTAGGCCTTGGTGAAGAGGTGTGACGCCATTCCATGGATTGATTCTTCGTTTCTGGCTCTAGAACTTCTTAGGCCTTGGTGAAGAGGTGTGATGCCATTTGGCAAAAAGGTGTGATGCCATTCCATGGATTGATTCTTCATTTCTGGCTCTAGAACTTCTTAGGCCTTGGTGAAGAGGTGTGATGCCATTCCATGGATTAATTCTTCATTTCTGGCTCTATAATTTCTTAGGCCTTGGTGAAGAGGTGTGACGCCATTCCATGGATTGATTCTTCATTTCTGGCTCTAGAACTCCTTAGGCCTTGGTGAAGAGGTGTGATGCCATTCGGTGAAGAGGTGTGACGCCATTCCATGGATTGATTCTTCGTTTCTGGCTCTAGAACTTCTTAGGCCTTGGTGAAGAGGTGTAATGCCATTTCATGGATTGATTCTTCATTTCTGGCTCTATAATTTCTTAGGCCTTGGTGAAGAGGTGTGACACCATTCCATGGATTGATTCTTTATTTCTGGCTCTAGAACTTATTAGGTCTTGGTGAAGAGGTGTGACGCCATTCCATGGATTAATTCTTTGTTTCTGGCGCTATAACTTCTTAGGCCTTGGTGAAGAGGTGTGACGCCATTCCATGGATTGATTCTTCGTTTCTGGCTCTATAACTTCTTAGGCCTTGGTGAAGAGGTGTGACGCCATTCCATGGATTGATTCTTCAATTTCAGATCGTAAAGATATGCTGACATTTCATCCCCTGTCACCAGATCAAAGAAAAACATGTCTTCATTGGCTTCAAACGCTTCCAGCAGATCAGAGCAGACTTCTACCCTTCTCTCCTTCAAATTGGGTGTGAACTGCTGAGGTACCCACTTTGCACACACCTACTGATACCCTATGCCTTGCACCTTCTTCTGTATGGCATTGTGACCACAGTCCAGTTGTGCAACAAACTTGTGGATTGTGACTCATCTCTCCGCATGAATCACTTCATCCACTCACTGACGATTCATGTCAGTGATCAGAGATGATGGTCTCCCACTGAGTGGTTTGTCTTCAATGCTGGTTTCCTCTTCTTTAAACTTCTTCATTCATCTGTGTGCATTGCTCTTGTCAATGGTGTAATTTCCGTAAATATTCTATAGTCTTCTGTGGATTTTGAACAGCCTGCACCCTTTCTATGTCATGACAGCATGTTGCTTCTGCTTGGAATCCATTATTTACCGGCAATGAAGAAATGTTATTATAGAGGAAGAGTTACTCTATCAACTTGTGCAATTTGAACGACCTCTGTCAGTTATTAAAAAAGTTATACCCACTTTTGCATTACTTTCGGTACAACCCCGTAATTACCTGCAATGAAGAAGAAGGGTTACTATAGAGGAAGAGTTACTCTATCAACTTGTGCAATTTGAACAACCTCTGTCAGTTAATAAAAAAGTTATGCCCACTTTTTCATTTCTTCCGCTACAGCTCTCGTATTTACCTGCAATGAAGAAGAAAGTTTACTATAGAGAAAGGGTTACCGTATATACTCGCGTATAAGTCGAGAAATTTGGGACAAAATGAGAGCTTCAAAGTAATGGGGTCGACTTATATGCGGGGTCTAAAAAAATCATAAGTCCAAAAGTTCTTCCCGTGAGGCAAAATGCAATCCATCCCAAAAGAAATAAAAATGCCGATGCGGTATTAATTACGAATCGCAACCCTCCGAAAGAAAAAAAAAGAAAGAAAGGAAAAACACTGATGTGGTAGAATTATGAAATCGCGATCCTCCGAATTTCTCCGCGCTTTGAAAAGTCGCCTCTCTCCTGGCTTTGCATATCCACAGCGCAGTCACAGCCGCGCATAGAAAGCTCCGCCCTTCCGACTACCAGTTCATTGCGCCTACCTTCGACGTAACGGAGCCATGCGACAGCCAGTGTTAGGTGTTGCTTGTTCTTAATTGCACATGTTTTTCTTGTTCTTAATTGCACATGTTTTTCTTGTTCTTAATTGCACATGTTTTTCTTGTTCTTAATCGCACGTGTCTCGCTTCTCCTATTATGGGTGACACGGATTGTGTAAAGAAACGGATGTCTTATAACGCAGGATTCAAGTTGAAAGTGGTTTCTTTTGCAGAAAATACTAACAACTGTGCTGCTTCACGTCAATTTGGCATTAACGAAAAACTGATTCGAGATTGGTGTAAAAAAACCGGACTTGGTGAAAATCCCAAAATCGCAAAAGGCGCTGCGCCGTGGAAGGACATCTTTCCCAGAGCTGGAAAGTGTCTTGAATGATTGGATTGTGGGCTGCAGACAAAATGGTTACGTTGTAACGCGAACTGGTATACGTTTGCGAGCAATGAAGCTCGCATGATGCAAAGTTTGCAGCCGCAAATAACACTTTTCGTGCCTCACCAGGTTGGTGCACAAGGTTCATAAACCGCTATGGGTTGTGTCTAAGCCAGCGCACCAAAATTGCACAAAAGTTACCTCGTAACCTCGAAGCAAAGATAATGGAATTTCAAAAGTATGTAATTCAAAAGCGAAAAGAGACTGCTTTTGAACTTTCCCAAATAAGGAACATGGATGAAACCGCCATGTGTTTCGACCTTCCTGGAAATAAGATGGTGAACCAAAATGGCGAAAAAAATATCTTGATCAAAACGATTGGCCACGAAAAATCCAGTTTCACGGTTGTTCTTTCCTGTTTGGCCGACGGCAGTAAGCTACCTCCGGTAATTATTTTCAAACGCAAAACTCTGCCGAAAAGCGTTGTCTTTCCGTCTGGTGTGCTCGTCCGTGCCCATGAAAAAGGATGGATGAACGAATCCGGAGCAATTGACTGGTTAAAGAATGTGTGGAACAAAAGGCCAGGTGCACTTTTGAGGAAACCTTCTCTTTTGGTGTGGGATATGTTTATTGCACACCGTTGTGCAGAAGTGAAAAAACTGTAGAAAATTCAAAAACAACACTTGCTGTCATCCCAGGTGGGTTGACATCTGTTCTTCAACCACTAGATGTCTGCCTTAATAAGCCCTTCAAGGACAATGTGCGGAGGAATTGGGCAGATTGGATAAGTTCTGATTTGCCGACTGAAACTAACGGCGGAAATCTAAAGAAGCCGGATATCGTTTTGATTGCGCGATGGGTCAAGGATGCTTGGAATGCGATACCTGCGGAAATGGTCGTGAAATCATTCAAGAAATGTTGCATTAGTAACAAACTTGATGGCACAGAGGATGTGAGATTTTTACGAGTGATGATGACAGTGATTCTGATGACACACGCATAGATGGGAATACTGATGTTTATGATGACGCGCCGATAACGGAGAAAGACTTTTTTTTAACTGTTTGGCGAGTCGTACTCGGAATCAGATTTTGAAAGT
Organism: Macrothele yani; assembly: GCA_039090855.1. NCBI lineage: Eukaryota > Metazoa > Arthropoda > Arachnida > Araneae > Macrothelidae > Macrothele > Macrothele yani. Next base: position 107,692,782 of record CM076999.1, on the reverse strand, counting down.
GTTCCGATGAAGTTTTTGGGTATGCAAATTAAATTTAGTATTATATATATAATTTTTTTCGTTTTCAAATGTTTTTGAATAAATTCATTGAAATTTTTTTTCTCATTCTGGGATCGACTTATACGCAAGTTTCAGATTTCTTATGATTTTTTCCTCTTCTATGAACATGTGCAAGTTGAACGACCTCTGTCAGTTAATAAAAAGTTATGCCCACTTTTGCATTACTTTCGGTACAACCCTCGTATTTACCTGCAATGAAGAAGAAGGGTTACTATAGAGGAAGAGTTACTCTATCAACTTGTGCAATGTGAACGACCTCTGTCAGTTAATAAAAAAGTTATGCCCACTTTTGCATTACTTTTGGTACAACCTCCGTATTTACCTGCAATGAAGAAGAAGGGTTACTATAGAAGAAGAGTTACTCTATCAACTTGTGCAATTTGAACGACCTCTGTCAGTTAATAAAAAACTTATGCCGACTTTTGCATTACTTTTGGTACAACCTCCGTATTTACCTGCAATGAAGAAGAAGGGTTACTATAGAAGAAGAGTTACTCTATCAACTTGTGCAATTTGAACGACCTCTGTCAGTTAATAAAAAATTTATGCCGACTTTTGCATTACTTTTGGTACAATCTCCGTATTTACCTGCAATGAAGAAGAAGGGTTACTATAGAAGAAGAGTTACTCTATCAACTTGTGCAATTTGAACGACCTCTGTCAGTTAATAAAAAACTTATGCCGAGTTTTGCATTACTTTCAGTACAACCCTCGTATGTATGCTAAAACTTATACAGAGTTCTTCTTGAGAATATGCTATTTCTTTTAATTGCAAAAAGGTCTATGCATAGTTTAAATATGAAATTCAAATTGGAAGTAAATTTTAAAATATACGTTTACCTGAGGACATTTAATTTTTCTTGGCCCAGGACGCTGTTTTGTTTAAACCCGCATCTGAAAAAAAAAGCTTTGTTAACAAAAATTTAGTGCAGTGCAGCAGAAACTATATGACTTGAAGAATACCGTGTAATTTGGGTACAATGATTTACTTCACGAAGGCTAAACCTTTTTTCACAGTCATGCACAGGGAGTGAGTGGCATTGGATGGTGCATATTCTAAAAACAAAATAACACTCAGAACTGCTCAAAATTTTTATTTCTATTTCATCATGAAATATTCACTTAGTTGGATGTGCTTCTTTCAGTAAATTAACATGTTTTGAAAATCATGTCATGTAGGTGCCCACCAGTTTTCTCGATGCAATATTGAAGGCAGTGTGCAAAATTACTTCTCAGCTTCTGCAGCTTTTGCTGTAGGGCACATCTAATCTTCTTGAATGTAGTTCTTGTATATGGATGATGCATTGCATTGTGCGAACCTGAGATATTCTCACAAAAAAGTCTGGTTCTGACAGATCAGGTGACCTCTCTGGCCACAGCACTTCAGAAAATTATGGGATCAAGCATTTGGGGAATAATGTATGCAGCATTGTCATGCATTGCCATACAGAATGGTTAGTTGCCCATCCTATTGAGTGGAAACATTCACCGGATGACAGACTGGTTCCGACATATCAGGTGACCTTGCTGGCCACGGCACATCACCAAATTACAAGAACAAGCATTTGGGGAATAATGTATGCAGCATCATCATGCTTTGCCACTCAGAATGGGCCGTTGCCCCATCCTGTTGTAACCAAATATTCACCAGATGCCCATTAAAAGTTCTGGAACAATGGAACAAGGAAAGTCTCTTATCATATCTGTGTAGCTCTCCAAATGAACAGTTACTATACAACCATTTGTATCTTAGAAAAAGTGGGGACCAATGATGCCCACTGGACCAATAGTACACCAAACCACAACCATCTCTTCATGTAGTGGATATTGGTGGCAGTTTTGGGTGTTTGTTTCAGCACAGTAATGGAAATTCTACTTGTTCACATACCTGCTGCATGAAGATTAGGCTCATCCAATATCTGTAAGCTTTCAGCAACTGAAGGCTGTTGCATCTGTTGACAGTGGTGAGCAGAATTCACTTTATTGTGACCATTCTGTTCCTACATGATTTGCATCTTGTATGGATGAAAAGAAAGATCCAGATGAAGAATTTAGTGTAGGCTGCAACTTGAGTTATTTGATGGAAATGCATGTTTTCTGGCAGAACAATGAGGATTGCACTGTTGCAGCTCTCACTCATTCCACATTGTCTGGTGTGCGCACCTTTCTCGTAGGTCTTAGCTTCTTTAAGTCTTGGACTGATCCTATCTGATGCTGCTCATTCACCCACAATTGAATGGTTTTTCATGTCAGAACATGTCTTCTGGAACAGTCATCACCAAACTGATTAAAATGCTCATTTCACCTCCATGACAGAGTTACAGTATTTTTCAGAAGTCCATGTCTCAACTGATATATTGATGTATATCATCATCATCATCATTGTCAACCATTATCAATCCACTGCTGGACGAAGGTCTCCCCAAGTTTCCTCCACAACGGTCTGTCTTGTGCCAGTCTCCTCCATGTCACTCCCGCATATTTACGAATTTCATCCACCCATCTCCCATGTGGTCTTTTTCTGGGTCTTTTCCTGTCCCTTGGAATCCAATCTAAAATTTCGGCTGTCCATCTATGGTCTGTCCTTCTGGCAGTATGTCCAGCCCATTGCCATTTCAGGGATTTAACTCTGATCATGATGTCTTCCACTCTCGTCATTTTTCGGATCCACGAGTTCCTCTTCTTATCTCTCCTGGTTATACCAAGCATGCACCTCTCCATGCTTCTTTGAGTTGTCTGCAGCTTTTGTATGTCTCTTTTAGTTAAGGTCCACGTCTCTGCACCATACGTAAGCACTGGAAGGATGCATTGATCAAACACTTTTCTTTTAAGACATAATGGCATATTGCTCTTGAAAATTATGCTGTTTCTTCCAAAAGCTCTCCAGGCAAGTTTTGTACGCCGATTAATTTCTTCATCAATGTGACCCTCACTTGATATCTGCTGTCCAAGATAAACATACGTATCTGTTATCTCCAGTTTTTCTCCATCAATCGATAAATCTTCATTTCTTGTAAAAGCATTGAACATCACTTTTGTCTTCTGAAAGTTCATTTTTAATCCCACTTCTTTACTCTTGTCAGCAAGTTCCTGGATCATACTCTGCAGCTCTGATGGGGTAGTTGCAAAAATGACTACGTCATCAGCAAAACGAAGGTGGGTTAGATAATCTCCATTAATCTTTATCCCTTTGTTTTCCCAGTTCAGTGATTGAAAGACATTTTCCAATGTGGCATTAAAGAGCTTCGGAGATATGGTGTCACCTTGTCTCACTCCCTTTCCAATTTTTATGTGTGTTGTATTTTCAAACAGCCGAATCTTTGCACTTGCATTTTCATAGATGTTATTAATAATATTAATGTATGCATCTTCAATACCGCAGGATTTCAGAGCCGTGGTAACTGCTGATGGTTTCACCGAATCAAAGGCTTTTTCATAATCGATAAAAGCCATGCACAATGGAAGTTCATATTCCCTCGCTCTTTCAATCAGTTCTCTCAGTACGTGGATATGATCTATTGTGCTGTAGCCACTCCTGAATCCAGCTTGTTCTCTCGGTTGAGCCATGTCCAGTGTTACCTTCAAGCGGTGTGAAAGAACTTTAGTGAAGATTTTATAAACCACTGATAGGAGGCTGATAGGTCTGTAGTTCCTGAGATCCTCAATGTCACCTTTTTTATGTAGCAGGATCATTGTAGCATTGTTCCAATCCTCAGGAATCTTCCCTTCATTAAGGCATCGAGTGAAAATTTGGGCGAGTACTGTTTCAATTTCTCCACTTGCTTCTTGTATGATGTCTATAGTAATTCCATCTTTTCCTGGAGCTTTCCCTCGCTTCATGTTCTTGATTGCATGAGCAACTTCTGCTGGGAGGACTGGAAGAACTCTGGTACCTTTCATGATGTCTGGAGTACATGTATCATCCCTTTCATATAATTTGGAGTAGAAATCATTCACTCTTGTCAAAATTTCGCCTCTATTTCTTGTTATAGAACCATCTTCTTTTCTCAGAGCCATAATCTGTTTTCTTCCCTTACTGAGATGTCCCTTTGCTATCTTAAGGCTTTGGTTGTTTTCAATTGCTTTCCTCACTAGCTCACAGTTGAATTTCCGTATATACAGTGATGTATATACAGTGAAGGGATGTAAGGTCAGGTGATGCGTAACATCACAGCCTCTCCTTGACAAATGTCAACCCCGCCTTCTCGTGGTGCATCCTGTTCCTACTAAAGGGGCTCTGACGACCGCCAATAGCGGTATAACTATACCATCGGGATTAGAGGAAATTCTATCCCACACTCACCAACCCGCTTGGCCAGCGTGGTGAGTTATGGCCAAACCCCTCCAAAATGACTCCACAACTTAAATCTTGGCCCTCAGTCTCCGGCAGCTGGAATGTACCTGGCCAAGGCAGCGGCCAGTGCGACATGAAGGCAGAGGGTGCTAAGAATCCCCGCAGGACCGGACTAGGCTGCCATCTGATGCTGACCTTGGCAACGTACAATGGACGCTCCCTATCTTCTGATTCAAGGCTTCTTGAATTGGAAGAGGAACTACAAAGGATCAAGTGGGACATCGTGGGGCTAAGTGAGGTAAGGAGAAAAGGAGAAGATCTCATCGAACTGAAAAGTGGACATCTCTTCTACTATCGTGGGACAGATACTGGCAGAACTAGTGGTGTTGGATTTATAATAAACAAGAAACTGAAGGATAAAGTTGTAGAAGTTGAAAGTTCCTCTGACAGAGCTGCACGGCTTGTTATCCAACTCTCGAAAAGATACCAGGCTCAGATTATTCAAACTTATGCACCCACCACAAGTCATCCTGAAGAAGAAATTGAAGAATTTTATGAGGAAATTTGTCATCTAAATAATAAAGGTAAGCAGCACTTGAAGATAATTATGGGAGATTTCAATGCAAAAATAGGGCAATGGCAACAGAATGAAACTTCAGTAGGTAAATTCGGTCAGGGCAACAGAAACCAGCGTGGAAATACTCTCGTTGAGTTTGCAGAGGCAGAAGGGTTTTTCATCTTGAACTCCTTCTTCAAGAAAAAGCCACACAGGAAATGGACATGGAGACATCCAAATGGGACGACAAGTGAAATTGATTTTATTATGTGTAACAAAAAATTTGTCATAGAAGACTGCAGTGTGCTAAACAAGTTCAACACAGGTAGTGACCATAGATTGGTGAGATGTAAGATGCACCTCAACACTAAACTTGAACGTGGCAAGCTCATAAGACAAACAAAATCTATTGACATAACCAACCTTAAAAAACACCATAATACCTTCAAGTTGGAACTGAAGAACAGGTTCTCTGCTTTAGAAGGCCTAACATCGGAAGAAGTGGACATCTCTGAAGTTAACAGAAAAGTAACCAAAGCTCTTATGGAAACAGCAACAAAATTAGCTGGGTCTAAGAACAAGTTGCATGTAAATAAATTATCAGGAAAAACGAAAATGTTGATGCAAAAAAGAAGAGAGATGAGGACAACTAAAGAAGATGTGACTTCCAAAGTGGAATATATAGAGCTATGCAAGACAGTACGAAAAAGTATCACTGAAGACGTAAGAAAATTCAACTGTGAACTAGTGAGGAAAGCAATTGAAAACAACCAAAGCCTAAAGATAGCAAAGGGACATCTCAGTAAGGGAAGAAAACAGATTATGGCACTGAGAAAAGAAGATGGTTCTGTAACAAGAAATAGAGGCGAAATTTTGACAAGAGTGAAAGATTTCTACTCCAAATTATATGAAAGAGATGATACATGCACTCCAGACATCATGAAAGATACCAGTACCAGAGTTCCTCCAGTCCTCCCAGCAGAAGTTGCACATGCAATCAAGAACATGAAGCGGGGAAAAGCTCCAGGAGAAGATGGAATTACTGTAGACATCATACAAGAAGCAAGTGGAGAAATCGAAACAGTACTCGCCCAAATTTTCACTCGATGCCTTAATGAAGGAAAGATTCCTGAGGATTGGAACACCGCTACAATGATCCTGCTACATAAGAAAGGTGACATTGAGGATCTCGGAAACTACAGACCTATCAGCCTCCTAACAGTAGTTTATAAAATCTTCACTAAAGTTCTTTCACACCGCTTGAAGGTAACACTGGACATGGCTCAACTGAGAGAACAAGCTGGATTCAGGAGTGGCTACAGCACAATAGATCATATCCACGTGCTGAGAGAACTAATTGAAAGAGCGAGGGAATATGAACTTCCATTGTGCATGGCTTTTATCGATTATGAAAAAGCCTTTGATTCGGTGAAACCATCAGCAGTTACAATGGCTCTGAAAACCTGCGGTATTGAAGATGCATACATTAATATTATTAATAACATCTATGAAAATGCAAGTGCAAAAATTCGGCAGTTTGAAAATACAACACACATAAAAATTGGAAAGGGAGTGAGACAAGGTGACACCATATCTCCGAAGCTCTTTAATGCTACATTGGAGGGTGTTTTTCAATCACAGAACTGGGAAAACAAAGGGATAAAGATTAATGGAGATTATCTAACCCACCTTTGTTTTGCTGAAGACATAGTCATTTTTGCAACTACCCCATCAGAGCTACAGAGTATGATCCAGGAACTTGCTGACAAGAGTAAAGAAGTGGGATTAAAAATGAACTTTCAGAAGACAAAAGTGATGTTCAATGCTTTTACAAGAAATGAAGATTTATCGATTGATGGAGAAAAGCTGGAGATAACAGACACGTACGTTTATCTTGGACAGCAGATATCAAGTGAGGGTCACATTGATGAAGAAATTAATTGGCGTACAAAACTTGCCTGGAGAGCTTTTGGAAGAAACAGCATAATTTTCAAGAGCAATATGCCATTATGTCTTAAAAGAAAAGTGTTTGATCAATGCATCCTTCCAGTGCTTACGTATGGTGCAGAGACGTGGACCTTAACTAAAAGAGACATACAAAGGCTGCAGACAACTCAAAGCAGCATGGAGAGGTGCATGCTTCGTGTAACCAGGAGAGATAAGAAGAGGAACTCGTGGATCCGAAAAATGACAAGAGTGGAAGACATCATGATCAGAGTTAAATCCCTGAAATGGCAATGGGCTGGACATACTGCCAGAAGGACAGATCATCGATGGACAGCCGAAATTTTAGATTGGATTCCAAGGGACAGGAAAAGTCCCAGAAGAAGACCACATGGGAGATGGGTGGATAAAATTCGAAAGTATGCAGGGGTGACATGGAGGAGACTGGCACAAGACAGACCGTTGTGGAGGAAACTTGGGGAGACCTTCGTCCAGCAGTGGATTGATAATGGTTGACAATGATGATGATGATGATGATACAGTGAAACTTCTGTTAACGGACATCTTCAAATAACGGACAGCACATAATTCCCTGGCAGAATTATGTTGCAGCTTATGGGTCTTTCACTTCTTAATACCGAACATTCTCAATAATGGACATGAGCACACACTAATTGCCGCTTTTTCTTGATCTTTAACTTCTTAATAACAGACAAAGGAAAAAAATAAAGGAAAGACAATGAAATACAGTAAACAACAAACTTCCCCCAGTGTATTTTTATCCCAAAATTCCACCTCCAAACTTGTTTCCTGTTGAAGTTCTCTTCATCCCTGGCCCAGGTGTGTGATTGAAGGATTTCTTTTTGGGTGGGGATGAGAGATGGGGGTTGACACGATGGGAGAAAACATGTTCTCCAACAGCTAGTGATTAAGCAGTGCACAGGTGTCCGTTTGAAGGTCAAGTTGACTGGGAATCCGTCCTAAATCATTCCAGGGATTTCCCAAGTGTGGTCTTGCAAGTGCTTTCAAATTTTTAACTGTTTTGTGTTTTGTGAAGTTGGATTGTAAAAATGTCACTAAAACATAAGCATTTGATTCTGAAGGAAAAAGTTGAAGTTGTAAAACTTAGTGAGAAGAAAAAATTGAGTGTATGTATTTTAGCAGATAAATTAGGCATTGGAAAAACCCAAGTGGATGATATTTTAAGAAAGGAAGCTGAAATCCTACAATCTTGGGCAGAAAATCACAATCAAGGAACTAAGAGAGCTTTCCCCAAAACAGAAGGTTTAGCTATGGACTCTTGTCACTTATGACTGGTTTTGTCAAGCAAAAGCAAACAACATTCCTTTGTCTGGGATAATAATTCGTGACAAGGCCTTGAAAATTGAAAAGGGTTTAGGATTCGAAGAATTCAAAGCTTCAGGTGGTTGGCTCGATAAATTTAAGGCTTGGCACAACATATCTTACAAGTGCATAAGTGGTGAAAGTTCAACCGTTCTAACTGGTGTTGTGTCTGATTAGAAGCCAAATCTCAAAGATCTCTGTAAAGATTATGAAGAGAAAAACATCTTCAATTGTGATGAGACAAGCCTATTTTATCAAGCTCTCCCATACAAAACAATGGCTTTTAAAAGTGAGAGATGTAGCGGTGGAAAAATAGCTAAAGAGAGGCTAACCGTCATGTTGTGTGTAAATATGTTAGGTTAATTTGAGAAGACCTTGAATATCAGGAAATATAAAAAGCCACGATGCTTTAAAGGTGTTGACATTAATTCGTTGGACGTAGATTATCATGCAAACAAGAAATCTTGGATGACAGGTGACCTGATGATTTAATGGTTAGGAGCCTTTGATAGAAGAATGTAGTGACAAAAAAGAAAAGTCATTTTGTTTCTGGATAATGCATCATTGCATCCAGATGCTACTCTGGAAAATGTTAAATTAGTTTTTCTCTCCCCAACACCACATCAATTTGCCAGCCCTTGGATCAGGGCATAATAAAATGCTTCAAAAATGTTTACCGTCAATGTGTGGTAAGGCGTCTTTTGGTGAATATGGACAATACCTGCAAGTGCTCTTACAGGTTCTGTCACTGTCTTAGATACTACACTGTGGATTGTATCGGCCATTGAAAAAAATTGGCCCTGCAACCATCCGCAGCTGTTTTATGAAAGCTGAATTTTTCCCCATAAGTACATCAACAACAGAGGATTCTAGAGCAACCATCGATGTTCCGGAACTTCAAGAATTTCTTAGATCATACAAAGAGTATGCATCATACAAAGAGTATGCTTCAAGTGATGATCCATTCAAATATCCGATCTTATTACCTGTAGAAGTGAGGTCAAAACAGGAAACCAACCCACTGAAGCCACAAAAAGCAATGACGATGATGTTGCAACTTACAATCTGTTTAACAAACAAAACATGCAATGGAAAGTGTGAAAAACTTAAGAAATTATTTTTTACAAAAATATGATGTGACTGGATTAAAACTGTCATCTGAACTAGAAATTCATCTATAATCTAAAGTTGCTCACAAATGTAGGAAACAGACAGCAATATTGGACTACTTTGCTTAAAATACAGGTTAGTACAGTATGTACGATACTTTACAATACGTACCTTAAAATCTTATGTATGTATGTATAATTGCTGCATGTACTTTCATACACGTATTTTACTTACATTTTCAAATTATGTACTTTCACAAAACTGTGTTTTAAATACTGAATACAGTATGCATAAAATTACCAATGGGTAATATACAGTATAATTAAAAGAAACCACAGACAAATAACCCCTAAATATACATACAGCCATAACAGGAACTTTTTTGTAGGGTAGTAACGATTAAGTATATTGGTCATCTCAATAGCTGACACTTCTATATAACGGACAATTTCCGGTTCCCGTTGAGTCTTCGTTATTCAGAAGTTTTACTGTATATATATATATATACATATATATACATCAATGTACAAGTTGATGTATATATCATCATCATCATCATCATCAACAACCATTATCAATCCACTGCTGGATGAAGGTCTCTCCAAGCCTCTTCCACAATTGTCTGTCTTGGGCCTGTCTCCTCCATGTCACTCCATCATACTTTCGAATTTCATTCTTCCATCTCCCATGGGGTCTTCTTCTGGGTCCTTTCCTGTCCCTCGGAACCCAGTCTAAAATTTTGGTTGTCCACCGGTGGTCCGTTCTTCTGGCAACATGTCCAGCCCATTGCCATTTCAGTGATTTCACTCTGGTCATGATGTCGTCCACTCCTGTCATTTTCCTTATCCACAAGTTCCTCTTCTTATCTTTCCTGGTTACACCAAGCATGCATCTCTCCTTGGCTCTTTGAGTTGTCTGCAGTCTTTGTATGTCTTTTTTAGTTAAGGTCCATGTCTCGGCTCCATACGAAAGCACTAGCAGGATGCATTGATTAAACACTTTTCTTTTGAGACATACTGACATACTGCTCTTAAAAATTGTACTGTTTCTTCGAAAAGCTCTCCATCCAAGTTTTATACACCCAATGTGTATATATACACACTGAAGTGCTAAAAGTCATGGCATACATACCTAGTATCATGTAGGACCTCCTCTAGTCAGGCGAAGTGCAGCAACTCGACGTGACATCGACTCCACAAGTGGCCGGAAGACTTCTGGAGAGATGTTGAGCCATGCCGTCTAAACAGTTGCCCACAATTCTCTGGTATTTGTAGGTGCAGGATCTTGGGTGCAAATAGACCTTTCTACCACGTTCCATAAGTGCTCTATTGGGTTCGTGTCGGGCAAACGTGGTGGCCACACCATCCGTCGAAACTGTTCAGAATGCTCCTCGAACCAATTTTGGACAACTTCGGCCTGATGACGTGGTGCATTGTCTGTCTGGAAAATCCCATTCTTGTTGTGGTGCATGAAGTCCATGAAGGGCTGCAAATGGTCACCCAGCAGAACAACAAAGCGATTACCAGTTAATGACGTGCTTACGAGGACCACAGGACCCAAACCATACCATGTAAAGACATCCCGCGCATGTACGGAACCACCACCAGCTTGCATAGTGCCTTGTTGACAGCTTGGGCTTATGGCATCTACCCCGCACCTGAACTCTACCATCAGCTCGTAACAACTGGTAATGTGACTCATCGGGCCATGCCACATGTTGCCAGTCTTCCTGGGTCCAATTGCCATGTTCACGAGCCCAGGTGAAGCACTGTGTCTAATGTCATGGTGTTAACAAAGGCACTCTAGTGGGACTTCTGCTCCCATGGACGCTAAATTATGCTGCACTGACCTGATGGATATATATCTGGTACCACCTGCATTGAATGTGGATGTTATTTGCACCAATGTTGCGTATCTATTAGCATGGACAATCCTGGTCAGACACCGCTAGTCATGGTCATTCAGTACCCGTGGTCGGCCACTGCGCTGTCCATGGTAGGTGGTAATGCCTTCCATGAGATATTCTCGGTACACATGTGACACCATGGATCGAGAAATGTTGAATGTTCACACAACTTCAGAAACTGAATGTCCCATCCATCTTTCTTCCACTACTATGCCTCGTTCAAAATCCGATAATTCAGATCGGCTTGTCATAATCCCACTGGTGGTTGTTCAGCCTGACTCAAGAGATTACACCTCGCAACTGATAAGAATCGTGGCATGTGTCAACACTTTCATATGACATCAGATATATATCATCATTGTCAAATATTATCAATCCACTGCTGGATGAAGGTCTCCTGAAGTTTTTTCCATAAGGGTCTCTCTTGTGCCAGTTTCCTCCACATCACTTCTGCATGCTTCGAATTTCATCCAATCTCCCATGCGGTTTTCTTCTAGGTCTTTTACTGTCCCTTGGAATCCAATCTAAAATTTCGGCTGTCCATCAGTGGTTTGTTCTTCTGGCAATATGTCCAGCCCATTGCCATTTCAGGGATTTTGCTCTGATCATGATGTCTTCCACTCTTGTCATTTTCCTGATCCACAGAGTCCTTTTCTTATCTCTCCTGGTTACACCAAGCATGCATCTCTCCAGGCACGTTTTAGTTGTCTGTAGTCTTTGTCTGTCTTTTTTAGTTATGGTCCACGTCTCTGCTCTGTACGTTAGCACTGGAAGGATGCATTGATTAAACCCTTTCCTTTTAAGACATAATGACATATTGCTTTTAAAAATTGTACTGTTTCTTCCAAAAGCTCTCCAACCAAGTTTTATACATTAGTTAATTTCTTCATCAATGTGACAACTTGATGTCATCTGTCCAAGGTAAATGTAGGTATCAGTTATCTCCAGCTTTTCTCCATCAATCAATAAACCTTCATTTCTTGTTAGAGCATTAAACATCAGTTTTGTGTTCTGAAAGTTCATTTTTAATCTCACCTCTTTACACCTGTCAGTAAGTTTCTGGATCATACTCTGTAGTTCTGAAAGGGCAGTTTTAAAAATGACTACGTCATCAGCAAATTGAAGGTGACTTAAATAATCTCCATTATTCTTTATCTCTTTGTTTTCCCAGTTCAGTGATGGAAAGACATAAATGAGTGGTAGGCAGTGCACGTAACTAACAAACAAATTAAGAAGAAGGTAGTGTAGAACACTCTAAGTTACGTGTTCTACACTACCTTCTTCTTAATTTATGGAAAGACATTTTGCAATGTGGCATTAAAGAGTTTGGTAGATAAAGTGTCATCTTGTCTAACTCACTTTTCAATTTTTATTGGTGCTGTATCCTCAAATAGCATCAGATATTTGTCTAGTCCGGTGATTGTTAGCACCCTCTGCCTTCATGTTGCACTGATCGCTGCCTTTGCCAGAGACATCCCAGCTGCCGTAGACTGAGGGACAAGTTTTAAATTGTGGAATTATCTCTTGGAAGGGGGGGGGCATACACTACAGTAGCCAAGCAGTTTGATGTGTGTGGGATAGCATTTCTTGTAATGCTGTTGGTATAGTTATGCTGCTGTTTGGCGGTATAACTAAATATACAGTATATGCCTTAAATCTGGCTGTGATCTGACAACCCGTAATGCAATAAATATTACTAGTTGTAAATGAATTTATGGCACCTCTATTCATCGTGTACTGTGGAATTAACTTTTTTACGGGTCTTATAGAGGTTATTATTCATTATTATTCATTTCTGTTTAGTAACTGGCAACAGTATGAGAAACCTGACAACAATATTTAAATTCTTCAGAAGTAAACAAAACTTTTGCTAATCCTTCTATACATAGAGAACAGGCCTGAAAGATCTGTAAAAACCAAATGAATATATCTGGGTAAGGTCTTGAGTAAGTGATTTAATAATGCAGTACATCAGCTCATAGGGAAGTTTTGGGAAACTGGCAGTCTTCTGAATTCCTTGCCCTGGTAGGCCATCCATGGCAGACGAGACCATGCAGGATATCCAGGACAGGACACAAAGGAATCCACACAAGTCTGTGAGGGGGCTGTCACAACAAGCTAATGTGTCAAAGAGTATAGCTTATGATATGCTGAAAAGGAAGTTACATTTCCACCTATACAAAGAGTCTGTTGCGCATCAGCTGAAAGAAACAAACCACGAGGCCCATGTTCGGTACTGCAGGTGGTTCCAAGAGTTCCTGTCTGAAGAAGGTGAGGACATTCTGGACGTTTCTTTCTTTTCAGATGAGGCATGTTTTCGTCTGTTCGGGTACATAAACAGCCAAAACACTCGTCTGTGGGGTACTGAAAATCCCCACAAATTTAAGGAAGTATCTCTCCACATACCCTAAGAGAAGTCTTGACCAATGTGCAGAAGCATTTGCAGACATGTCTGGATGTAAGTAGGGCCCATTTCCAACACCTCTTGTAGGAATCAGTTCGACATGGTAAGTGCTACTTTCAGTGCACAGTTATTTTTCAGACACCCTCTATTTCTCGTGCACTACTGGAACCTATAATGACCCACATCCAACAAATCACACCACATACCCTCGGAAAGGTCTTCACCAACATGCAGAAGCATCTGCAGACATGTCTGGACGTCAGTTGGACCCATTTCCAACACCGCCTGTAGGAACCACCTCATACACTTCAAGAGCTACAGGCTGCAATGACGACCCTTATCCAACAAATCATTCCAAATACCCTGAGAAAGGTCTTCACCAACATGCAGAAGCGTCTGCAGACATGTCTGGATGTCGGTGAGGCCCATTTCCAACACTTCCTGTAGGAACCAGTTCGACATGGTAAGTGCTACTTTCAGTGCATAGTTATTTTTCGGACACCCTCTATTTCTTGTGCACTGCTAGAACTTATAACGACCCACATCCAACAAATCACCCCACATACCCTGAGAAAGGTCTTCACCAACATGCAGAACCGTGTGCAGACATGTCTGGATGTCGGTGGGGCCCATTTCCAACACCTCCTGTAGAAACCAGTTCGACATGGTAAGTGTTACTTTCAGTGCACAGTTATTTTTTGGACTCCCTGTATTACACACAAACTGCAATTGCTGTTTTGTTGATGTGGCACTTGCTCCAAGAGCAGTTGTTTAAACTGCTCTTGGAGCAAGTGCCACAGCACAGGCAAACCACCCTTTTTTTACCTTATGAGCCATGGCTCTTAACCCAAAAATTGTGGCACATAAATTTTTATACTTATTCATCCCTAGTAATTGCAAAAATCATTACTAAAACAGAAAAAGGGAAAAAATAGTCAAAATAAGTAGTCACTTTACTGGAAAATTTACATGTTGTAAATGACTGTTTGAAAATCTTCAGAGAATGAGTTAAAAATCCACATTAGACTAGCTCCAGGATTACATAACAAATTAAATTCTCCCTAATGTAAAGCCAAAAGAAGAAAACGTACTATTGCAAGAAGGTGTTATCCACAACATAAAATGTAGATGTGGTCTCAGCTACATTTGAGAGATGGGCAGGCACCTTAGAACATAAAGCTGCAATTAAGTGTGCAACTTAATTCTCGGCCACAGGCACGATACGTTGACAGCAAATTATAGCAAATCGAATATGTACCTAATCAGGGAAATAATCCCCTTCGTGTTGGATACATTTCAGCCATTGGTCAGGGAGCTGCCGAATGCCACTGCAGAAAAAAGAGGGCTGTTTCGAGTTGATAAAGTCATCAATACTTGTGTGGACCTCCTCTACAGAAGTGAAGTGCGTATCATTCGGGTGATGTTGCAGGGAGTGAAAGAGGTGATAATCCGACAGGGCAAAGTCTGGAGAATACGCTGGGTGGGACAAAATCTCCCATCCCAGGTTGGTGATCGTGTTTAAAGTCGTTTTTGCAGTGTGAGGACGCGCGTTATCCTGAAGCAACAAGACCG
Organism: Macrothele yani; assembly: GCA_039090855.1. Lineage (NCBI taxonomy): Eukaryota > Metazoa > Arthropoda > Arachnida > Araneae > Macrothelidae > Macrothele > Macrothele yani. Next base: position 107,677,592 of record CM076999.1, on the reverse strand, counting down.
ACTTTCTGCCCTTGCCGGTGTATGGCCTTTTTGCCTCCATTGCATCACACACATGAATGAGTTGCTGACAATAACCCTTAGCATTAGCCATTTCACCAAGTTTGAGCAACTCATAGTGTACAACACTGCGCTGATCCCACCGTATACACAGCAACAACTTCCTGCATGGATATTCGGTTTGGCGGTACTGGTTTGGTAGGCTGACCTGGATAAACCCACAATTTGCGCCACTTAGGATTATCATAAAGGATCATCACAGGTCAAAATCTTGTGGAGGAAATCCTTCTTCTTGAATCTGGAGAGCAAGGACACTGCGACATCGTAGTGCCTAGACTTGTTCGCAGCTGTGAGTTTGTGGGGCATCCAACGACCCTTCTTGTGTATCCGTCCAAGCATGTGCAGGCGCTTTGCAATGGCTTGCCGTGTTACTCCGAGTTCCTGGACGAGCTCTGACTGTGTGTGACAGGGATCCGTGTCCAACAGTTGTTCCAGTTCCTCATCGTCAACTTTCTGTGGCTGTCCGGACGTTCTGCGTCACGGAGATCAAAATTTCCCCGCTTAAACCGCTGGAGCCACTTCTGACACATACCGTAAGACACAGCAGCCTCACCCAAAGCAGCACAAATCATTTGATGGGCACTTTTTTCAGCTGAAACGCGAACAGGAGGCAGTGCCTCAAATGTTGCTTCTCGAACGACATTGCTTTCACCGTCAACTTTCGTCCCTTCTGTCACTACAGCTGCGAGTGGTTATGGTTGCCTGGAAAGCTGTTGGATGGCGCTGCAATCAGCCATTATCGCACACAGCTATTTGCATTCGGCGACGTTCTATGATTGCTTGCGGTTAGGGGCCGAGAATTAAGTTGCACACCTAATATTTCAAACAAATTGATAATGAGGAACAGTACACCAATTATGTAGAAAATAGTAACTATACTAGTGATCCAATTTATTGGCACAAGAATATATATACATAAGCGTTTTGAAGCTTTCGCACTTCAACCAGATGTCTTTTTCAAGGAAGTTGGACAGAAACTGCCTAACTTCCTTCTGTCTAACTTCCTTGAAAAAGCCATCTGGTTGATGTGCGAAAGCTTGGAAATGCTTATGCATACATATTCCTATGCCAATAAATTAGATCACTAGTATAGTTACTATTTTCCGTATTTCAAACAAAACACGTTTGGACAGTCATGTACAAAATACAGGACACAAAGTGATTTAGAACTCTGGAAATACTCCTAAACTGCTTTTTAAAAATAAGAACGACACAAGGTTTAGAAAGAGAGAGAAGAAAAGGTACTACGTTAAATGATCAGAAGGGTTGGATTTTATCCCAGGAGTGGCAACACCTACTGAGTTTTGATGATGGGTAGGTTCAGATCCCCAAAACTTGGCAAGCGAAATATATATATACAGTAAAACCTCTGAATAGGACCCTGTGACTTAACATTTCTTTGCTATTTGGAAGGTTCACTTCAGAGCCCAACTAGGATCATAATACAAAAACCTTCATATTATGCTGTTTTTAAATTAAATGTATTTCATTTTTTGCTATTGTTTTGCAGTGAGAAACAACACAATACATATGGATATATATAGTAATGGTACAGTATCTTCATTTTAAAATTCAGTACATGCACTGTACATATTTTGATGCATCTTGAAACATATGCATATAACAATAAAAGGATTCCCACTGTCCGTATAAATCTTCAAAAGTTTTTTAAAGTACTTATTTTTTTAGGGTGCTTAGTCCTTATTTTTTTGCCAAAAATGGCAAAAAGTGCTTAAAAAATACTTTTTTTTTTTTTTTTTTTTTTAACTGGCTGCACAGAATCCAGAATTTACAATGTAGTGCCAAAACTGCTGCTGCTAGTTGGCTGTGTTGATATCATGTGACATTAACTGAAAATCTGTGGTAGAGTATGGAGGGAGAGTCAGACAAGTAATTTGCTGAACAAGGTGGAGGATCATGGGCTAAATTAAACAAGTGAAATCTTGAGCACATAATTTTGACTTTGGTTTTCCAATTTAAATCATGAGATGATTATGGGTGAAGTTCAAACCTTGAACTAATAACTTTGACTATAGTTTTGCAATTTACATACACTTTGTTGCATACGTGATTGTTCCCTCAAATAGGAAAACTTATTTGACCAGCAGAATTGTCTTTTAAATTGAGTAAATGCTAGTTTATTACATCCACAAACTTAAATTACATGGAAAAATATTGAAAACTTTGTTAACACACTTCAGTTTGCATAGCTAAGTCATGTGTAAAATTCTGTTTGTGCACATGTCATTGTTACATATTCAATTGGTAAGGTTCTTAAAAAAATCAGAGGGGTACTTAAGAGTCCTAAAAAGTGCCTATTTTTTTGTAGGAGAAAACGAGTGGAAACCCTGAGTAAAATATTTTATACTATCAATTTTAAAACGTACACATATACCAATCAGTCAGCAATTTTTGGCTGCAAAACATCTGATAAAAGTTTTTTTTTTTTTTTTGTTGCAATTCATAGCATGTTTTTCAAAATGTATTTTTAAATTCTTCAATGACGCTTATTCCCCATATCATATGCACATGACAATAGCAAAAGTTTTTTTTGTTTACAAAAAAAGCTTCTGTAACTCTTCACTACACTTTATAGCATCTTTAAGAAAAATCGCACACCTTCTACAACAGCATCAGATGCTTTGTCAATCAAATCATTTTCTTCTGATGCTTTCAAAGTAATGAACTTGCGCACACTATTCCTTGCCTCTTCAATAAGCAGATAGATATTCATCGACCTTAGTAAAATCTTTTGCATTTCCTTCAGTGTTTAGACATGCAATTAGCTTGCAAATGGTGTCAAATAATCTTCTGGTTTGGCAACAAATGCCCCATATTGTTTGAAAGAAGCTGTTTTGTCTACTTCTAAAAAAAAATAGGCCGTATTGAAATCACAGACCAGTAATTTTTGCAATTGGAGATCTGGAGGATAAAAAGTACAATGCTTCTGTCCAAAAAAGCTAAACAAAATCTTTGCGGTGAAAATTCCCCAATTTTTTTAATGTTCTTAACTGTTATGACCAAGATTGCTGTCCATTATTCAGAGGGTCTGCTCAAGGAGGTTATATTACTGGAGACACCACTCCTATCCACGCAGCATTGGCCGCCATAAGTCACCGTCCGTGCTGCAAATAACGTCATGAGCATGCACGACGCAGCCGCAGTAAAGAAGCTGCTTTGAAACCAATGGAACAAAAGCTTCTAAGCATATAAACCAAGGAGGTTATATTACTGGAGACACCACTCTTATCCACGCAGCATTGGCCGCCATAAGTCACCATCCGTGCTGCAAATGATGTCATGAGCAGGCACGACGCAGCCGCAGTAAGAGAAGCTGCTTTGAAACCAATGGAACAAAAGCTTCTAAGCATATAAACCAAGGAGGTTATATTACTGGAGACACCACTCTTATCCACGCAGCATTGGCCGCCATAAGTCACCGTCCGTGCTGCAAATGACGTCATGAGCATGCACGACGCAGCCGCAGTAAAGAAGCTGCTTTGAAACCAAAGGAACAAAAGCTTCTAAGCATATAAACCAAGGAGGTTATATTACTGGAGACACCACTCTTATCCACGCAGCATTGGCCGCCATAAGTCACCGTCCGTGCTGCAAATGACGTCATGAGCATGCACGACGCAGCCGCAGTAAAGAAGCTGCTTTGAAACCAATGGAACAAAAGCTTCTAAGCATATAAACCAAGGAGGTTATATTACTGGAGACACCACTCTTATCCACGCAGCATTGGCCGCCATAAGTCACCGTCCGTGCTGCAAATGACGTCATGAGCATGCACGACGCAGCCGCAGTAAAGAAGCTGCTTTGAAACCAATGGAACAAAAGCTTCTAAGCATATAAACCAAGGAGGTTATATTACTGGAGACACCACTCTTATCCACGCAGCATTGGCCGCCATAAGTCACCGTCCGTGCTGCAAATGACGTCATGAGCATGCACGACGCAGCCGCAGTAAAGAAGCTGCTTTGAAACCAAAGGAACAAAAGCTTCTAAGCATATAAACCAAGGAGGTTATATTACTGGAGACACCACTCTTATCCACGCAGCATTGGCCGCCATAAGTCACCGTCCGTGCTGCAAATGACGTCATGAGCATGCACGACGCAGCCGCAGTAAAGAAGCTGCTTTGAAACCAATGGAACAAAAGCTTCTAAGCATATAAACCAAGGAGGTTATATTACTGGAGACACCACTCTTATCCACGCAGCATTGGCCGCCATAAGTCACCGTCCGTGCTGCAAATGACGTCATGAGCATGCACGACGCAGCCGCAGTAAAGAAGCTGCTTTGAAACCAATGGAACAAAAGCTTCTAAGCATATAAACCAAGGAGGTTATATTACTGGAGACACCACTCTTATCCACGCAGCATTGGCCGCCATAAGTCACCATCCATGCTGCAAATGATGTCATGGGCAGGCACGACGCAGCCGCAGTAAAGAAGCTGCTTTGAAACCAATGGAACAAAAGCTTCTAAGCATATAAACCAAGGAGGTTATATTACTGGAGACACCACTCTTATCCACGCAGCATTGGCCGCCATAAGTCACCGTCCGTGCTGCAAATGACGTCATGAGCATGCACGACGCAGCCGCAGTAAAGAAGCTGCTTTGAAACCAATGGAACAAAAGCTTCTAAGCATATAAACCAAGGAGGTTATATTACTGGAGACACCACTCTTATCCACGCAGCATTGGCCGCCATAAGTCACCGTCCGTGCTGCAAATGACGTCATGAGCATGCACGACGCAGCCGCAGAAGAGAAGCTGCTTTGAAACCAATGGAACAAAAGCTTCTAAGCGTATAAACAGATAAAATGAGTAATTCAATAATCTTAATCAATGATACACAAGCTTACTGTTTCATCAACGGTATAATTTAGTTCATTTTTGCCTGCTTGTGACGTCACACCACAGATTAGCTGTGGCCTATGACGGCAGATCCAGTGGTGTCTCCAGTAATGTAACCTCCTTGGGTCTGCTATTTGGATGTAAATGTACAGAACTGTCTATACTTCATGACTGAGAATCACAAAACCGTCCACTAAATGGAAGTGTCTGCTGTTTAGGAGTGTCTTTTAAGGACTGTTTACTGTATTCCTAAGGAACCTCATACAGACGTGCCAACCCTCCGGATTTTCAGTCCTTACTCCCGCCCTCCGGATTAATGTCAAATTCTCCTGATTTTCACTGAGAATCAGCCGTTACGTTGATCGAAATTCCATCAATCACCATGATTTCGAACTGCTTGTGAAATCTTTCTTTCTGCATCGATGAAAAGCTACATTGCAGTCATCAGTTTCGTACTATTCCTCTCCTCCTATCTGCAAAAAGAAAGCCGCCCTGGTGGCGCAGTGGTCTGAGCTCTGCCTTCTGACCAATTGCCCAAGATGTGTCGGAAAAAATTTGCTTGAAAAAAAAATTCTCCCATTCTGATTGTCATACAACGCCTTCAGCAAAGAGCTTACCCTCTCTGGCACTAGAATGAGGGGAGGGTCAGTAATTGATTGAGAAATTAGAGCTACCCTGTCTTCTTGCAATTCAGTCTTTCAACCCCTTTGCCTTAGCAAAGCTGTGCGCATTAGAAGTGATGATAAACAGTTGAGATTGCGGCGAATTCACATAACGACAAAAGGGAGTAGTTACAGTTGGCTTCGCCTTGTAACGAAAGACGATGTTAGTACGATGCTTTTTGTCGTTTTTGCCTTCGCGCACAACCTAAAGAAACGAAAAACAGTTGGTCGCTATTTTATTTGTAAAAAACAACATGCGGGCTATTTTGTGCTTTTATTATCTTGCGGGATCGACATACCTGAAAACGAATTTCAGTAGGAAGACGGGGGTGTTGATTTTGGTGCTGTTTATGTTTGTTTTTTTCCCCCCAGAACTTTTAGTGGGCCAATAATACTACTTCTCGAAAATTGTTCTTACATCTGGAAAATGTTGATAAAAAATAGAGCTCATGTGATTTTATGGGCTGTAAAAATCTCCCAATTTTCAGATTTTGAAGGTTGGCATGTCTGCTCATATTATAATTACTGCCCAAAAATTTGCCAAGTGAGAAAAATCAGATATTTTTATGGAAAATATATATTTACTTAAAATTTATAAAATTAAAAAAACATGCTACTCTAGGAAAGCCATTGTGCACATGTGCCTTTTTTCAAAGTACTCAGAATACATAGTCGTATCAGAATAATATGACCACCCCCGGAGTCACAGTGTAGCCGACCAGGCACGTCACATAGTGCACGTGACAAGGTCAACCACACGAAGATATAGGCGGCTGGCCAGGACCGACAAACCATGGTATGGGACATGAGCGCAATGGGCAGAGGTAATGATTTGATGGGCATTCAAAAATTGAATGATCATCGGATACTGTGCCAAGAGTGGAAGTATCTCAGAAACAGCAGACTTCGTGGGCTGTTCGCGAGGTGCTGCAGTAAGGATGTACCATGAATGGACCGCTGGCACAACTAGTACCTCCCGACATCATAATTGTGGTGCCCCAAAGGCCATTGACCCCAGAGGAGAACGTCGACTAGTAAAGGGCAATCGACATGCAACAGCGCAGCAATTGACCATGCAAAAGAACACTGGGGCACCAAGGTACATGTCTCCGATAATAGTAGAGTAAACCTTGCTATGCATAGGTCTCTACTGTTGACGTTGTGTCAAGGTGCCCATGTTGACCCAGGTCCATTGGCAATGATGCCTGCAGTTCGCATAGGATTACTGTCATTGGACAGTGGAAGAGTGGGAAAAGGTTGCCTTCTCTGGCGAATCGAGGTTTCTACTCTGCAGAAGTGATGGGTGGTGGCAGATATGGCATCAGACACACGAGAACCAACACCCGGACACTCTTGTCGGTCAAGTACAGGCCAGAAATGGTAGTGTGCATGTCTGGGGAACGTTTTCCTGGTATGACCTGGGACCGCTGGTACCACTGGATGGGTCCACGAATACCAATGGCTACCTATCTATCCTCGTTGACCACACGCATGCATCTCTTCATGTTGGATGTTTACCCTGGTGGTGATGGTGTTCACCAACAGGACAATGTGCCATGCCACTTTGCGAAAGGGGTGCATGACTGCTTGAAGGAACTGGACAGCGATGTCTTCGTTCTCCCTTCGCCAGCAAAACCGCCCAACCTCAATTCCATAGAGCACTAGGGGAATTATTTGGATCAACAGGTTCGACATGCTGACCCACAACCACGTCGTCTCTTGGACCTCCATGCTCTGCTTCAGTCCAAGTGGGCACGTGTGCCTCGGGCAACCTTCCAGTGTCCCATTGCATCAGTGCCACGCCGTCTCACCGCTGTCGTCCGAACCAAGAGTGGTTATTTCCGTTATTAAGTTGGTGGTGATTTTATTCTGATATGACTCTGTACAGTCTAAGACCTGACAGGAAAATGTGGACTGTGGCGCCGGGATACTGGGAGAATTCCCAGTGAGCTGCCATATTCTGTGCACGCAGGCCTGGTGCCATATTCTGTGCACGCAGGCCTGGTGCCATATTCTGTGCATGCAGGCCTGGTGCTAACTCAAGAAAAAAAGTACATGGGCACTTGTACTTCACCATGCATACAGAAGAAAACCAAGTTATGCTAAAATGTCAAATTTTGCTTACTGATTTGAAAGATTCAGGAAAAAAAAATATGTTGCAAATGTTCTGTTCAGCCTAACACTGCTTTTTCACAACCATCTCCCAATTTCAAAATTAAGCTCTGTCTGTCTCTTCAGCTGATATTCCGTTCCTCAACCCAGTGACCCACTTTTTCTAATCATGGTTTCAGTTGAATAATTAATACAATATAATCAGATAATGTCTATAATCTGAGATAGAAACTCAAAATTCGTTTAATATGTTGTTAAGGCATTGAGGTTCACCTACAGTAAAATTTTTGGGTTATTTTATATATATCATCATTGCCAACTGTCATCAATCCACTGCTGGATGAACGCCTCCCCAAGTTTTTGGGCCAGTCTTCTCTATGTGACTCCCGCATGATTTGGAATTTCATCCACCCACCTCCCACATGGTGTATATACATACATTGAAATGCCAGAAGTCATGGGATACACACCTAGTATCATGTAGGACATCCTCTAGCCCAGCAAAGTGCAGCAACTCAATGTGAAATCGATTCCACAAGTAGTTGGAAGACTTCTAGAGATGTTGAGCCATGTAGTCTGAACAGCCACCCACAGTTCCCTGGTATTTGTAGGTACAGGATCTTAGATGTGAATGGAGCTTTCCACCACGTCCCCATAAGTGCTCTATTGGGTTCATGTTGGGTTAATGTGGTGGCTATACCATCCGTCTGAACTATCCAGAATTCTCCTCGAACCAATTTGGACAACTTGGGCCCGATGACATGGTATAGTTATTTCAAACCATAAACAAGATAAATTTTCAAAGTTATTTTCAAACCCATAAACAAGATAATTTTTTACGGATCAAACGATTACATCTAAGACATAAATTCCTAGGGAATTTATCAGATACCTTGTGAATGTGGACTTTCATATATATGACATACTCGCAGGGCTTTAAGTTTCCATGTGAAGGAACACAAGACCTACGTACAGAACTATGAACTAAAGAAGTCGTCTATGGCCCAACATTGTCACGAAAACAACCACAAATTTTTGTTCGAAAATGCTATGCTCATTGATAAACCTAATTCGCCTATCAAGCTTAATGTATTAGTTTTCCACATATGCCGGAACTCTTCGCAACTTGTCAACAACATGACGTTGACTCCATTTCTTTCAAGCGCATGGAAACAACTCACCAGAAACCGTGACCGTCAGAACTCTGATGATGTCACAATGATTTGGATGTTTATGCTCCATTCGTCCTGATGATGCTGAGCCAATAGCTCTGCGAAACTATAGTCGATATATAATAAACCTTTGATTGTGGTAAACGTTGGTATTTTAATTTTATCTCAAAACCATAAGTTTTGTAGTCATAAATTATACAGGGTGCATAAGAAAGTCCCTTTAGCCTGAAATAACTTGCAAACAGAGAGAGGTACAGTTATGCAAGTGAGATAACGGTATAGTAAAGTGACTATGCCCGATCGAATGCAACTGATAACAGCGCCCCTAGAGGCGAAATGCGGAAGTTAGCCATTGCAAATCAAAAACGAAAAGAGATAGAGCAAAATTTCTAACTACAAAGTTGTAGAGCATCAATTAATTAGTACAAAACGACCTTTGTTTCACACGGATAAGATAAATTGTCGCCTAAATACCCTAAAATGTCCGAGATTGATGCGCGATGATTCAAATCTGCATATTCACATTTCACAAACGTAGCCGTATGCAAATACAGATTGTGACGTTGTACCATACCTACGATATAAAAACCAGTAGCAGGATGTACCCTGATCAGAAGTTTAGGTCTACGTATGCTGTGTGAGAATGGCAAGCTTCACTCACTTCCAATATTGCGAGATGGTGCTTATTTACGGCGAATGCCAACGGACAGAGATACCTCCAACTATTACAGGATATCATACCTGACTTTTTAGGTGACATTTCCCTGTCCGCATTACGTTCCTTGTGGTTCCAACATGACGGTGCCACTGCACACCAGCCAGCAGCAGTGTGACACTTTCTCACAGATTGTTTTGGGCAATGAATCATCGGGTATGGTGGTGCTGTTGAATGGCCTCCAGGATCGCCGGATCTCACTTCGTTGGATTTCTTCCTCTGGGGTTACGTAAAAAATCAGGTGTATACAACAGCGCCTACAAGTCTGCTGGATCTACATCGTCGTGTTACAGATGCTTGCAATAGTGTGACACCTTTCAGGCTGAGGAATGTGCATGCAGAGTTACTTTCACGAATACAAATGTGTATTGTGGGCAATGGCGAACTCTTCGAACATACTCGACATTAACTTTTTATCACTGTGCGCCAGTTTGCCTTTTTTGTTTTTGTTTTGTCTGACGTCTACAAACTGTATTGACATAAGTACGCATTCATCTAATAAATTGTGTGTATTTGCTAATACCTATGCCTCTATGCCTGTTCCCTTCAAATGTTCACACAAAAGGCTGCACATTGATTTCCGGCATTTTAGGGTATTCAGGTGACAATTTATCTTATCCGTGTGAAACAAATGACGTTTTATACTAATTAATTGATGCTCTACAACTTTGTAATTGGAAATTTTGCTCTATCTCTTTTCGTTTTCGATTTGCAGTGGCTAACTTCTGCATTTCGCCACTAGGGGCGCTGCTATCGGTGGCATTCGATCGGGTGTAGTCGCTTTACTATAGCGTTATCTTACTTGCATAACTGTACCTCTCTCCATTCGCAAGTTATTTCAGGCTAAAGGGACTTTCTTATGCCCCCTGTATACACTGAAGAGCAATTGAATTAGAGGCAGCTGGCGTTATGCAAATGTGGCGCTGTGGGCAGCCCTGTAAATGGAAACGACATGATGTATGCAGCGATCCGACAATATAAGGAGGGATGCAATGGGAATCAGTAAGAGTCGGATGCTGTATGGGTAAGATGACGGATCTAAGTGCATTTGATCGTGGGCAAATTGTCGGGGCCCGACGAATGTGTCACTCCATATCGGAAGTCGTGCAGTCACTGGGATTTTCACGAGCCACAGTGTCAGGGGTGTACCGTGAATACATCGAATCCGGTAAAACCATCCCTGCAAGGGCCAACTGCCGTGGACAACAGGGTGTGGATGAGCGGGGTCATCGTCAGCTAGCTCGCATTGCAACAGCGGTCACAGCGCAAGAAATCACTCGGCAATTTAACGCTGGTGCACAAAAACGTGTAAGCAGCCACACCATCCAGAACCATCTCCTCGCTATGGGGTACAGAAGCCATCGTCCCACGAGGGTACCGCTGTGACATATAACAGGGTTCAAAGATTAGCATGGGCACTCGAACATCGCCACTGGACCCTAGACATGTGGGAAAATGTTGTCTGGACTGATGAGTCGAGATTCACTTTGGTACATGCGGATGTCAGGATACGAGTACGGCGCAAACCACATGAAGCGATGGATCCTTCTTGCCAGTAGGGCACTCTTCAAGCTGATGTGGGTGGCATTCTCGTCTGGGGACTGTTCAGTGGACTGAAATGGGACCCCTAGTACGTGCGACATCGTCCCTCACAGGTCAACGTTACCGGGATATCCTGAACGACCATTTGCTCCCGTTTGTGTGTTTTCAACATCCCACTGGGGACCTCATCCTGCAACAAGACAATGCACCGTGCCATCGCTCCCAAATTGTATCCGAATGGTGGGATGAACACTCCACCAACGTGACCTCACTTCTTTGGCCAGCTAGGTCGCCTGACCTCAATCGCACGAGCACATCTGGGATGTCATTGAGAGAGATGTTTGAGGCTCTGACCCCCCTCCATCAAATCTTCGTGAACTGTGGGAGCTTGTTCAGTGGTCGTGGATGTGTATGGCTTCCCAACGCTTCCGGTGTCTTGTTGAGTCCATGGCGAGACGAATCGCTGCCATCATCAGGGGAACTAGACAGGTATCTCTAATTCAATTGCTCTTCATTGTCTGCCTGGAAAATCCCATAGTTGTTGGGATACAGAAAGTCCATGAAGTGCTGCAATTAGTCACCCAGATGAGCAACAAAGCAATTACCGGTTAATGACGTGTTTACAGGAACCAGAAAACCGAAATCATGCCACGTAAAGACACTCCACACATGTATGGAACCACCACGACCTCATGGGGTCTGGACCACACCCGAACCCTACCATCAGCTCGTAACAACTGGTAGCATGACTCATTGGACCACGCCACATATTGTCAGTCATCCAGGGTTCAGTTGCCATGTTCACGAGCCCAGGTCAGGTCTTTAGTCCAATGTCAAGGTTTTAACAAAGGCATTCTGGTGTGACTTGTGATCCCATATTCCGTGGATGCTAAATTACGATGCACTGACCTGATGGATATGTCTCTGGTACTTCCTGCATTGAGTGTGGATGTTATTTGAGCCAGTGTTGCTTATCTATTAGAATGGACAGTCCTGGTCAGACACCACTAGTCATGGTCATCAGCACCTGTGGCACTGACCGCAGTGGGTGGTAATGCCTTCCATAAGATATTCCCGGCACACACATGACACCGTGGATCTAAGAATGTTTGCACAACTTCAGAAATTGAAGATCCCATCCATCTGGCTCTCATTACCATGCCCCGTTCGTTGGCCAAGCATGGGCCTTGTGCCATAAAAATCAATCAGCCAACCACTACCATGCCTCGTTCAAAATTCAATAATTCACACCGGCTTGTCATAATCCTACTAGTGGTTGTTCAACCTGACTCACAAGATTACACCACGCAACTGATGAGAATCGTGGTGTGCATCGAAGCCTTTATATGACGGCAGCGCCAGTTAAAAATTTGCATACTACTATCACATGACTTTTGGCACTTCAGTATAATGCATATAATAATCATCATCATCATTGTCAGCCATTATCAATCCACTGCTGGACGAAGGTCTCCCCAAGTTTCTTCCACAACGGTCTGTCTTGTGCCAGTCTCCTCCATGTTACTCCCGCATACTTTCAAATTTCATCCACCCATGTGGTCGTGTTCTGGGTCTTTTCCCGTCCCTCGGAATCCAGTCTAAAATTTCAGCTGTCCATCGATGGTCTGTCCTTCTGGCAATATGTCCAGCCCATTGCTATTTCAGGGATTTTACTCTGATCGTGATGTCTTCCACTCTTGTCATTTTTCTGATCCACAAGTTCCTTTTCTTATCTCTCCTGGTTCCACCAAGCATGCATCTCTCCATGCTTCTTTGTATTCAATGAGATCTTCTCCTTTTCTCCTTACCTCACTTAGCCTGATGATGTCCCACTTGATCGTTTGTAGTTCTTCTAATTCAAGGAGCCTTCAATCAGAAGATAGGGAGCGTCCGTTATACGTAGCCAAGGTCAGCATTAGATGGCAGACTAGTCCGGTCCTCCAGTGATTCTTAGCACCCTTTGCCTTCATGTCGCACAGGCCGCGTGTCATACTGTATATCATCATCATCATCATCATTGTCAACCATTATCAATCCACTGCTGGACGAAGGTCTCCCCAAGTTTCCTCCACAACGGTCTGTCTTGTGCCAGTCTCCTCCATGTCACCCCTGCATACTTTCGAATTTCATCCACCCATCTCCCATGTGGTCTTCTTCTGGGTCTTTTCCTGTCCCTTGGAATCCAATCTAAAATTTCAGCTGTCCATCGATGATCTGTCCTTCTGGCAGTATGTCCAGCCCATTGCCATTTCAGGGATTTAACTCTGATCATGATGTCTTCCACTCTTGTCATTTTTCGGATCCACGAGTTCCTCTTCTTATCTCTCCTAGTTACACCAAGCATGCACCTCTCCATGCTTCTTTGAGTTGTCTGCAGCCTTTGTATGTCTCTTTTAGTTAAGGTCCACGTCTCCGCACCATACGTAAGCACTGGAAGGATGCATTGATCAAACACTTTTCTTTTAAGACATAATGGCATATTGCTCTTGAAAATTATGCTGTTTCTTCCAAAAGCTCTCCAGGCAAGTTTTGTACGCCGATTAATTTCTTCATCAATGTGACCCTCACTTGATATCTGCTGTCCAAGATAAACGTACGTGTCTGTTATCTCCAGCTTTTCTCCATCAATCGATAAATCTTCATTTCTTGTAAAAGCATTGAACATCACTTTTGTCTTCTGAAAGTTCATTTTTAATCCCACTTCTTTACTCTTGTCAGCAAGTTCCTGGATCATACTCTGCAGCTCTGATGGGGTAGTTGCAAAAATGACTACGTCATCAGCAAAACGAAGGTGGGTTAGATAATCTCCATTAATCTTTATCCCCTTGTTTTCCCAGCTCAGTGACTGAAAAACACCCTCCAATGTGGCATTAAAGAGCTTCGGAGATATGGTGTCACCTTGTCTCACTCCCTTTCCAATTTTTACGTGTGTTGTATTTTCAAACAGCCTAATCTTTGCACTTGCATTTTCATAGATGTTATTAATAATATTAATGTATGCATCTTCAATACCGCAGGTTTTCAGAGCCATTGTAACTGCTGATGGTTTCACCGAATCAAAGGCTTTTTCATAATCGATAAAAGCCATGCACAATGGAAGTTCATATTCCCTCGCTCTTTCAATTAGTTCTCTCAGCACGTGGATATGATCTATTGTGCTGTAGCCACTCCTGAATCCAGCTTGTTCTCTCGGTTGAGCCATGTCCAGTGTTACCTTCAAGCGGTGTGAAAGAACTTTAGTGAAGATTTTATAAACTACTGATAGGAGGCTGATAGGTCTGTAGTTTCCGAGATCCTCAATGTCACCTTTCTTATGTAGCAGGATCATTGTAGCGGTGTTCCAATCCTCAGGAATCTTTCCTTCATTAAGGCATCGAGTGAAAATTTGGGCGAGTACTGTTTCGATTTCTCCACTTGCTTCTTGTATGATGTCTACAGTAATTCCATCTTCTCCTGGAGCTTTTCCTCGCTTCATGTTCTTGATTGCATGTGCAACTTCTGCTGGAAGGACTGGAGGAACTCTGGTACTGGTATCTTTCATGATGTCTGGAGTGCATATATCATCCCTTTCATATAATTTGGAGTAGAAATCTTTCACTCTTGTCAAAATTTCGCCTCTATTTCTTGTTACAGAACCATCTTCTTTTCTCAGTGCCATAATCTGTTTTCTTCCCTTACTGAGATGTCCCTTTGCTATCTTTAGGCTTTGGTTGTTTTCAATTGCTTTCCTCACTAGTTCACAGTTGAATTTCCTTACGTCTTCAGTGATACTTTTTCTTACTGTCTTGCATAGCTCTATATATTCCACTTTGGAAGTCACATCTTCTTTAGTTGTCCTCATCTCTCTTCTTTTTTGCATCAACATTTTGGTTTTTCCTGATAATTTGTTCACATGCAACTTGTTCTTAGACCCAGCTAATTTTGTTGCTGTTTCCATAAGAGCTTTGGTTACTTTTCTGTTAACTTCAGAGATGTCCACTTCTTCTGATGTTAGGCCTTCTAAAGCAGAGAACCTGTTCTTCAGTTCTAACTTGAAGGTATTATGGTGTTTTTTAAGGTTGGTTATGTCAATAGATTTTGTTTGTCCTATGAGCTTGCCACGTTCAAGTTTAGTGTTGAGGTGCATCTTACATCTCACCAATCTATGGTCACTACCTGTGTTGAACTTGTTTAGCACACTGCAGTCTTCTATGACGAATTTTTTTGTTACACATAATAAAATCAATTTCACTTGTCGTCCCATTTGGATGTCTCCATGTCCATTTCCTGTGTGGCTTTTTCTTGAAGAAGGAGTTCAAGATGAAAAACCCTTCTGCCTCTGCAAACTCAACGAGAGTATTTCCACGCTGGTTTCTGTTGCCGTGACCGAATTTACCTACCGAAGTTTCATTCTGTTGCCGTTGCCCTATTTTTGCATTGAAATCTCTCCCATAATTATTTTCAAGTGCTGCTTACCTTTATTATTTAGATGACAAATTTCCTCATAAAATTCTTCAATTTCTTCTTCAGGATGACTTGTGGTGGGTGCATAAGTTTGAATAATCTGAGCCTGGTATCTTTTCGAGAGTTGGATAACAAGTCGTGCAGCTCTGTCAGAGGAACTTTCAACTTCTACAACTTTATCCTTCAGTTTCTTGTTTATTATAAATCCAACACCACTAGTTCTGCCAGTATCTGTCCCACGATAGTAGAAGAGATGTCCACTTTTCAGTTCGATGAGATCTTCTCCTTTTCTCCTTACCTCACTTAGCCCCACGATGTCCCACTTGATCCTTTGTAGTTCCTCTTCCAATTCAAGAAGCCTTGAATCAGAAGATAGGGAGCGTCCATTGTAAGTAGCCAAGGTCAGCATCAGATGGCAGCCTAGTCCGGTCCTCCGGGGATTCTTAGCACCCTCTGCCTTCATGTCGCACTGGCCGCTGCCTTGGCCAGGTACATTCCAGCTGCCGGAGACTGAGGGCCAAGATTTAAGTTGTGGAATCATTTTGGAGGGGTTTGGCCATAACTCACCACGCTGGCCAAGCGGGTTGGTGAGTGTGGGATAACATTTCCTCTGATCCCGATGGTATAGTTATACCGCTATGGGCGGTCGTCAGAGCCCCTTTAGTGGGAACAGGATGCACCACGAGAAGGCGGGGTTGACATTTGTCAAGGAGAGGCTGTGATGTTACGCATCACCTGACCTTACATCCCATACTGTATATATCTTCACTAATATTATAAAGGGGAAAAGTTTGTAAAAGGTAATCTTGGAAACTACTAAACTGGTTTGGAAAATTCTTTTGCCATTCGAAAGCTTATTTCTTGCGGATATACATAGGTTAAATACACTATATTGAGAAAAGTCACCGGACACCCCTCCATTAGCAAATGAATGGATCCGCTGCATTGTTAAGATGTGCAGTACAGCGGCAAACGGTATAAAAACAAGCCTGCAGCTGACCACAATCATATCGCACTGTGAGGTTGAGTGGAAATGTTGCGGCGGGAGAGAACTGACTTTGATAAAGGAAAGATTGTTGGGTGTTGTTATATTAGTGGATTGTCCATAAGAGAAACCAAGAGGCGTTTAAACATACCCAAGTCAACTGTTTTGGATGTACTGAATAAGTGGAAGACACATGTCGTGCCTGAAGCAGCAAATCGTACCAGCAGACCAAAGAAAATCAGTGATAGAGGACGTCGAAGCCATAAGATAGTCATTACAGCTAATTGATGGAGTACTACTGCCCAAGACCTCAGTGAGTAGAAATGCTGGAACCTCGGTATGTACACATACCTTTCACAGAGAACTTCATTCTGTGGGTTACTGTGGTTGTGCGGCTGCTCATAAGCCTTTCATCTCCACTCGGAATGCTACTCGTTGTTTAGCATGGTGTAAAGAACATTTATCGTGGATCGTGGATCAATGGAAGCAAGTTCTATGGACTGATGAATCCAGATACACGATCCATCAGTCTGATGGCCGTGTGTGGGTTTGGCGGCAGCCAGGGAAACATTATTTACCATGGTGTACTGTTCCGACGTTCAAGTTTGGAGCTGGCAGTGTACTTGTGTGAAGGTGTTTTTCGTGGTATGGCCCCGGCCCATTAGATTTTGTGGACAAACTTATTAACCAGCATATCTACCTTGATATTCTGGACAACTATGCCCTACCAACTCTGTGGCAATACTATGGAACCGAACCTTGTTGGTACCAGCAGGATAATGCACCGAGCCATAAAGGAAGGGCTGTTACGGCGTGGTTTGATGAAAATTTCTTATTGTGTGTGGACTGGCCAGCACAGAGCCCTGATTGTAATCCCATAGAGCACCTATGGGATGAATTAGAGTATCGCATAAGAAGTTTGGGACTAAGGCTTAATACTAAGCAACAGTTACTGGCAGCATTATGTACTGAATGGAAGCGCATTCCTATCGCTGTGTTCCAAAACCTTGTCAAAAGTCTGTCTTGAAGGGTCAGTGCATGCATTAAGGCTAAGGGTGGACCGACACCGTACTAATAATGTATGCCAATAAATGCTGTGTTGTGTTTCTTTTCTAGGTGTCCGGTGATTTTTGTCAATATAGTGTATTATTACAGTTTGAACAAGAAAGATGACACCGAATTTTCGGGTGTAATAAGCACGTGTTTTGAAGCCATTCTGACTCAAATTACATTTATCAAAGCTATTCAAAGTCAATGGAACTGGTATGGAAAACAATAGTATCTGACGGAAGAAAGACTTTTTTCAATCAGGTTTTTAATCCCTCAGATATTGCTGTAAACGGAATCGTTAGCTTACGCCCTCTGGTTGCAAACTTGTGCGTTAAGAAAAACATGAATTTATATGAGAAACATTTCGCACCGGAAACGCTCTCCAACACAGAAAGAATTTTTCAAATCGGACTCTTAGAAACAAAGATATCGTCAAAAATAAGATGTGACTTTACGTCCTCTGGTGGGAAAACTATGCATTATTTTAGGAAGAAAGTATTCTCAAAAGGTTTATCCATATGAGCGGTATCGGTCCAAGAAAAAAAAATTTAGTCGAGTTTTCAGGAGCCTAGATTTTGCTACAAATACATCAGAAGCAGATATTAACACTTATGCCCCCTGGTGGCCAAACCATTCTCTACCAAACATTAAAAATTATGTGAAAAATATTTTCCATCAGGTCTTGTATGCAATACAGGAAGAATTTTTCAAATCGCAGTTTTAGGAGCAGAAATAACGCAGAAAACGCAATTTACCTTTGTGCCCCCTAGCGGAAAGTCTATGATTTACTTGAAAATTTTGAATTTATAAAAACAAAAAAAAACATTTCGCATCTGAAACACTATCCAACAAAGAAGGAATTATTCAAATTGGACTCTTAGAAGTAGAGATATTGACAAAAATAAAATATACATCTACACCCCCTGGCGTAGAAGCCATGCATTATTTCAAGAAGAAAATGTTCCTAAACGGTTTGTCGACATAGGTAGTATCAGTCAACAAATGTCTTTTTTTTCATTCGAGATTTTAGGAGCTCATATTTTGCTGCAACGACATCAGAAACGGAAATTAAGGCTTACGCCACCTGGTGTGGTGGCCAAACCATTTTTTACAAAAATTAGAAATTACGTGCAAAGGGTTTCCTATCAGGAGCTGTATCCGGTGCAGAAAGAATGTTTCAAATCAGAGATTTAGAAACAGAGATATAGGGGGAAAGCAATTTACCTTCACGCCCCCTAGCGGAAAGGCTATGAATTACTTGGAAATTTTGAAATTATATGAAAAACATGTCACGCTGGAAACACTATCCAACAAAGAAGGAATTTTTTAAATCGGACTCGTAGAAGTAGAGATATTGACAAAAATAAGATATACATCTACGCCCCCTGGCATAGAAACCATGCATTATTTTAAGAAGAAAATGTTTCTAAAAGGTTTGTCGACATGAGTAGTATCGGTCTACAAGCGACGTTTTTTTCAATCGAGAATTTGGAATCTCATATTTTGCTGCAAATACATCAGAAGCGGAAATTAAGATTTACGCCCCCTGATGGCCAAACCATTTTTTTTTACAAAAAATAGAAATTATGTGCAAACGATTTCCCATCAGGAGCTGTATCCTGTGCAGAAATAATTTTTCAAATCAGAGATTTAGAAGCAGAGATATAGGGGGAAACGCAATTTACCGTTACGCCCCCTAGCGGAAAGTCAATGAATCACTTGAAAAATTTGAAATTATAAGAAAAACATGTCACACTGAAATCACTATCCAACAAAGAAGATTTTTTCAAATCGGACTCCTAGAAGTAGAGATATTGACAAAAATGAGATATACATCTACGTCCCCTGGCAGAGAAACTGTGGAATATTTTAAGAAGAAAATATTCCGAAAAGGTTTATCGATGTGAGTGGCATCAGTCACAAAAGAATTTTTTCAATCGAGATTTTAGCTCAGATGTTATGGCAAATACATCAAGTATTTATTACTTAAAATTAGAATTTATATGCAAAAGATTTTCCATCAGGAGGTGTATCCGCTGAAGGAAAAAGTTTTTTGAAATCGGAGCTTTAGAAGAAGAGTTATCGGGAAAAATGTAATTTACTTTTACGCCAACTAGCAGAAAATCTATGCGTATTTTGAAAAAGTAACTAGCCGCCCCGGTGGCGCAGTGGTCTAGGCGATGGCCTCTGATCATTCGTCCGAATGGGGTCCGGGTTCGAATCCCGGTCAGGCATGGATGTTGTGTTTGTCTTACGGCACTGGCTCTCTCCGTTCCCTGGAACCAGTGACCCTAAATTAGGGACGGGCGACTGCTTATAGCCCATTGAGTTGCTCACGGTGGTCGTTAAACCTCCAATCAAAAAAAAAAAAAAAAAAAAGTGACTATATCTAAAATACTCTTTGACATAAATTGAATCGAAAGATTAAAGAATTTTTTCAGTCGGATGTTAGAAGCAAATATGGGGAATAAAACGTATTCTTGAATTCGACATCATCTGCATTTACTCCCTCTAACGGCAAAATTGTACATCGTTAAAAGAAAACGAAATGAAGGATCATCATTCTCATATTTCAAGCTTCCCAATGCAAAAAGAATTTTTCAAATTGGACTAATAGTTGCAGAGATATCGTGGGTACGGACGGGCGGACAAACCGATAACGTAAGCACAATATTTTTTGCAAAACACGTGCTAAAAATTGGGGATGAACAGCAAGCATTTATGTAAAACACCACTGCTCTTCACACTGGTGCCATTTGGGGTGGGGGAAGACACGCCCTCTTCAATATCAGTAAAATTCCACGTCACACCGGCACACCCAAGTGAACCGGCAGTTAGTGCAGACGTATGCACTGATATTGCTTCCTTGATTACTAAGGTCCCAAATGTAAGCGAATTTTGAGTAGGTACCTATATTATTATTTGAGTGTTTGTATGCTTAAGTAATAAATTGTAACTAGGTGAAAGTTGATACTGATTTAGTTTGTATATGCTATTCTCAAAACAATGAAATAAGAACATGTTAAACTGTAATAAGACGTTTGTTAAGTTCAATTTTGTAATAGCGGCTGAACAGTTAGAACTATTTTCATGTTATTCTCTTTGGTGACTAATGCGCTTCTCAACTTTCAAATATTAAAAACTTTTGAAATATGAAAATGCAGTGTACCTTTCAGCTGCAAAGACACTGAACTCGCATTAAGGCCACTCTGCCATATACGAGATAGGTTCATGTTATGTTGTGCAACAAGTGTTCCACAGGATCAAAACCAAATAAAAAATGTAACAATATCACACCAATGGAGTGTGACAGACGCACACGAGATAAAGGGAGATAGTAGTGAGAGCACATGTCCATGTAGCTCAGTTGGGAGAGTGACTTACTCCGGAGTGAGGGGACCCGGTTTTGATGTCCAGCGCGGACAAACTCGTACATTATAGGAGTTAAAGCAAACATCTTTAGCTGCAATGACAATGAAATTGTGTCGAGGCCATTCTGTGGCCACTAGGATAACTTGTTATGCTGTGCAACAAGTATTCCACAGAGTTTAAAGTATCAGCTAAAATCAAGTTAAACATGTGATTCCTTTACCTCTATTTGTGTGATAATTTACCATATAACATGTTTAGCTTGATTTTAGCTGATACTTTCAACTCTATGGAATACTTGTTGCACAGTATAACATGAAGTTATCAACATATCATTAAATAGCCAATCACTTACCTGAAAGCTCTTGGTCACTTTTTTCCTTAACACTTCAAGCACGTCAATTATCATCATGTAATGTAGTTGGCCTTCAAAGGTTGATAAACTCCTTGCTTATGAGATTCGTTCTTCCGGTCATGAAACATCATATTTTTATTTTTTTTATTTTATTCACTGGACAAAAAAATGCAAGTTTCATTATGCCATCTGAGATGTAAACATAGCTTGTCATCTCCATAAAAAACCACATAAATATACACACCATACAACTCATTCATATATTCAGTTAAAACCACTATGTACATAATTACCCTATTTACATTCCCAGGCAGTTAAACCTTTGTCAACTGTGACTGAAAGTTATCCTGCCAGCCACAGAATGTCCTCGGTTCAATTTCATTGTCATTGCAGCCGAAATTGTTTCCTTTAACTCCACTGGTGTGATAATTCATGTTGTGACATTTTTAACTTGGTTTTTGCTGTTACTTTCAATCCTGTAAAATACTTGTTGCACAACAAAATGTGAAGCTATCTCTTATATGGCAGAATGGCCTTAATGCAAGTTCAGTGTCATTGAAGCTGAAAGGTATGTTGCATTTTCATATTTCAAAAGTTTTTAAAGGTTTTTAATATTTGAAAGTTGAGAAGTGCATTAGTTGTCAAAGAGAAGAACATGACAAAAGTTCTAACTGTTTAAGCCATTATTACAAAATGGAACTTAACAAATGTCTTGTCATGATTTGGTTTGTTTACTTGGTGGAAAATCATAGGTTCAATTATAATCTTGATTGGTCAGGTTTTCATTATTTAATTTAATGCAGTGTTCAAAGTGGGCCGGTATGGCATACTGGTAGTTAACAAAAATGGAAGTGAGCATACCGGCAGTTAAAAAAAAACATTAGTTGCCATCGCGGTATTTAATAAGTTATAAACCCATCACAAACTACATAAACAAATTAGGATGAAAGCGCAAATTTTAACGCAAAAATTGGTAAATGACATTTTTAACGGATAGTATTGAAAAATGATTAACAGCTGGGACTGAAAAGACGTAGGAAGCGGCAGCTCAGGTAATATACAATCCAATCATGTATAGTTCCTTCTAGTAGAACTGCAGTAAACCCATACACATTTTCTAAAAAAATAAAGTAGAACATTCGTGCTCCCAGATTCATGTGTTTGTCATTATACTCTATCATATTCAAAATTGAAATACACTACTAAAAGAAAAGGTAAAAATACACTGGCGGAAAGTGAAAAAAGAACACCAAGAAGGAGACGTCTGATACCAACGAAATTTATACAGCATAATAACGGAATACAGAGGATAACGTGATCAAAACATTATGGCAAAATACAGCTGTATTTGCTGGTAAACTGAAAAATAACATTTCCATGTAACATGGTTAGTACGAGGTTGAACCGCCATGAACTGCATCACTGTGCAATTGTGGCATGGAATCTGTCATACAGATGTTGGATGTAAGTTTCGGGTATTGAGTTCCAAGCATCCTCAACCTGGATGCGTAAATCGGGGATGGTTGTGGCTGGCCGTGGAGACCGGATAAGTCGTTGTCCCATAAAATCCCACACGTGCTCAATGGGGGACAAATCCGGTGAAAGTGCAGGCCATGGAAGTTGTCTCACACCCTGAAGTGCATGTTGCGTTGCACGTGCCGTGTGTGGGTGTGCGTTATCTTGCTGGAAAACACCACGATGGTCCGACCTTACAAATGGCACAACAACGGGCTGAATGATGTTGTTGAAGTAGGAGGTGCTGTTTAACGTACCCGGTACAGACACTAGTTGTGTACGGGAGTGATAGCTGATCGCTCCCCACACCAGGTGACCAGGTGTAGGCCCTGTGTGTCGCTGGCGGATGCAAGAAGGGTGGAGACACTCCCCTGTGCGTCTGGGAACTCACATACGGCCATCGGAGGCTCCCAAGCAGAATTTGCTTTCATCGCTGAACACGACAGATCGCCATTGCGTTCTCCAGTGCAGACGTTGGCGACACCACTGCAGCCGTTCCTGACGGTTGGCTGGAGTCAGAGGTAACATGCCAGAGGCACACGTGCACGTAGTCCTGCATCCAGTAGACGGTTGTGGATTGTTTGCACAGTCACCTCAGGTGCAACGGCAGCTCGGATTTGCGTCGCAGTGGATGTTCTGCTTGACAACACCGCTTTTCTTATGCGTCCATCGGTCCACGTCTTCTCGTGTGGGAATGTTCCTCGGACCATCTACGCCACCATTGTACCACCACCGATACTTCCCGTCCAATTCGCTCCACAATACAACGACACGACCACCCGGCCTCTTGGAGTCCAACTAGATGACCTCGCTCAAAGTCCGATAACTGCTGAAATCGTACACGTCTTCCATGTCCAGGCTTTGCAGCTTCTTCAGGGTCTTCGCACATATCCGTACGCCAACGACTGATTACATTCACTTCGCGGTACTCCTTAAATACCACCGACGATAATTTGCATATTATGCCATGCTGTGGCGTAAGCGCTCACCGGTTGGTCCCGAAATTAACATCACACCTACGTAAACTCGACCCCATTAACATATGTAAGTTTCATGATCGTCCGCCAATTCCTTCTTGGTGTTGTTTTTACACTTTCCGCCAGTGTACATACATACATACATATCATTAAGCTGTTCTCTAATATACAGAGGTTAGCTCCTCAACGAAAGACCATCCGACAAATAAACATTTAACAGATAATACAAACCACCAGATAAATTTTTAACTGATTATGTACTTACTGTTGCTGTATCGAACTCCTCCATTTACAGCAATCCTGACACACAACATGAGCTTCAATGTCATCGATCACACTTCATGCTCAAGACCTTATATACTTCGTACTCAGAACCTTTTTCTCATTCAGGCACTCCTGAATCTGATCCTCCCATGACTTCCTTGGCCTTTCTCTGCCTTTCTTTCCTGCCACATAGGCCAAAAAGATTTTCTTAGTAAGCATCTCATCACTCATTCTTTCAACATGGCCAAACCATCTGAGAATAATAGTCTCCATCTTGCTAACAACATTTTGCTTCACATTACACAACTGCAACACATCTTCATTCCTCACATGATCTGTATGTGTCTTCCCACAAACCCCCGTAAGTAATGCATTTCTCCAGCACACAAATGACACGTATGTCTCTTCTGCAGTACACAGGTTTCAGTGCCATAAATCAGAGTAGGAACAATTACACTTTCATACACAGTCGTTCGGGACTCTTTTGAGAATCCGTTATTCCTGTGAAAACCTCCTAAAGCAGCTATGATTTTCAATGTAGAATTCACTAACCTACTAATTTTGCCATCTAATCTGTTCTCTCTGTCAAACAAGCTTCCCAAATATACAAACTCATCCACCTGGTCAATCATGGTACCATTTATATTACATTCAGTACTACCAGTTCCTCTCTCAAAAATGATAACTTTGTTTTTTTCTTTATTTATACTGAGTTTGATTTTCATGCAAACTTCGTACATCCGGGACAACATACTCTGCAACTCACTTTTGCTCTCTGCCAACAGGACAATGTCATCAGCATACAGTAATCTGCTCACATGGGTATTACAAAGACATAAACCAGTATTTTCCATTGTGGCATCATGCATGCATGCATCCATAAATATATTAAACAGCCATGGTGACATTACACAACCTTGCCTGACTCCTGCGTCAATGGAAAACCATTTTGATATGACACCATTCAAGCTCTACTGCCAGCATACAGTAAAGCTTGTGTACAAGTGAATGGTGTCGTATCAAAATGGTTTTCCATTAGTGCAGGAGTCGGGCAAGGTTGTGTAATGTCACCCTGGCTGTTTAATGTATTTATGGATGCATGCATGCGTGATGCCAAGATGGATAATACTGGTTTATATCTTGGTAATACCCATGCGTGCAGATTACTGTATGCTGCGTAGTATGTGCTGATGATAGATAATATGTTCGGAAGTCACGGACAAAAGCTAGTATATATATATATATATTTATATACAGGGGTTGGGCAGAATAATGTGTACACCTAAGAAAAGAAGGTTTTACGTACCTAATAAGGTGTGGGACCACCTTTAGCATTCAAAATTGCCTGAATACTCCTTGGAATGGACACATACAAATCCTGGATGGTAGTTAGTACAATGCTACACTATTCCTCATGCAGGAACTGCTCTAGGTCCTCGAGAGATGCAAGAGTAGGATAACGGGATCTTACTCTGTTTTCCAACACAGACCACAATAGCTTAATGATGTTTAAGTCTGGCGATTAGGGAGAGCAAGGAATGTGTGAAAGTTCGTTGTCATGTGCCTTAAACTATGATTAGACATTCCGAGCTCTGTGAATCAGAGCATTATCATCTTGATAGATGGCATCCCCTGCAGGATCCAAGAACCATTGGATGGACTTGGTCAGCCAAAATGGTTTCATACATCCTGCTAGTCACCTGTCCTTTCATGGTGATCAGGGGACTTGCTGAGAAAACATGATATGACTACCCAGAGCATGAAAGAACCACCACCATGCTGCACTGTTGGGGGCACACAGTCTGGGTTGTACACTTCTGGTGGTGTTCTCCACATGTAAACACATCCTGCGGTAGGGGATAGTGTAAATGTTTCTGCAACTCTCTTAATGGTGTGCAAGACAGTGGAATGATCACAGCCACATTTAACAGCAATTTTGGCACCGTGTTATCACCAATGGACAAGTAGAGAAGCTGATTAGTTCCATGCCAAGAAGGTGCATTTTGTTACTAAGAAACTGTTGTTATCTAATTAAGTATTAAAGCATATTTTGCTTGTTGGTAAGTTATTTCAAGTGCCCTGCAATGTACTGTACAGTAATTTTACATTAAATGCACTATACACTAACTTCACAAATTCCCCTATTTTTTGCTTTTTATGACTAGACGCTGTACTTTTGCTTGTAACTTCAATTCTATTACTGGTAATAACATTCTGTAAAAAAAAATATTTGAATTCAGCATAAAATTTCCTTTAAAATGATGTATAATATATATTCTTGACTTTACCATTACGTTGTATAAGTTGACTTCAAACATCAAAAATTGACTATCAGTCTACTGGTGCAGGACTAATGGCCACGACTGTAGTTCCGTAATATGCTATTTACAATATCATACACCAATAAAAATTTTTAAAGGCTAGGTTATTAAACTACAATTAAAATGGCAGTAACTTCGCAAAGGTCTTCCTCTGGCCCTCCGAAAAACTAGCCAAATCTATTCACAACTGTTAGTAATTGTTAGGTATTAATTAAGTACAAAAGCAAAATGTCCGGAGCAAATTCCCAGGTAGCAAGTTTCAAGTTTCAGTTTTTTTTAAACTGTAATTGCATATGCACATGGAGGTACTAAATAATGCAGATTTGTGCGTGATCAAAACACAAGACCAGTTTTACCATCCTGAAAATTTTCCCTGTCACCCTTCATTTTAAGGTTATTTCTCCCCCCCCCCCATCTGTAATTATTGTAACATCCAAGATGATATATTCATACAGCATTGCAAATGTCAAAATGTCATTTAGCTGCTTAATTATTAATGTGCCATTTAGACATAATCTACATTTTGAGGTTACTCACCTTTATCCCAAATATCATTTAGGAGGTTTTCCTCTCCTGCCAACATTTCCAACACGTACTTCTCATTAGTCACATCGTGGTTCAAGGCCCAAAACACACATCTTTCTCAACTCACCCAAACTTCTTTTTTTTTTCCCCCACAATAACTAAATGCCGATTCAAAATAATCAACTACAATTACACAAATTCAACTCCCTAAGACACCAATATCTAATTAGAACTCCAATCTAAAAAAAAACTATATTACACATTTCCTAAAACTTCAAAGTTAAAAAACTGATACCCGTAATTATTTACAACTGCACACCATTAATTAATTGAAACAAACCAAACCTGACACAACAAATACCATTATCCTTAATAATTTCAGACCTCTTCCCACACAACAACAACTGTACTTTCCTAGCACTTTCAGCCTCTGCCCAGGCCATTATCAAGGAGTAGACGTAACAGATGATCTGTCTTCGCCCTCTAATGTAGCGAATATTCTAGCTCTCGCGCGGCATCATCTCATCACCATTCCTCACCGCTCAGGTGCAGTGGCGCCATGTATTAAATGACCCTGGTCATCTAATAGATGATGCCAGTGCACCTGAGCAGTGAGGAACGGTAATGAGACGATGCCATAAGAGATGACCAGGTCATCTAATTAGATGGCGCCACTGCACCTTAGCGGTGAGGAACGATGATGAGACGATGCTATCCGAGAGCTAGAACATTTGCTATGTTAGAGGGTGAGGATGGAAGATCATTTGTTATGTCCACTCCTTGATAATGGCCTGGGCAGAGGCTGAAAGTGCTAGGAAAGTACAGTTGTTGCTGTGTGGGGAGAAGTCCAAAATTATTAAGGATAATGGTATTTGTTGTGTCAGGTTTGGTTTGTTTCAATTAATTAATGGTGTGCAGCTGTAAATAATTACGGGTATCAGTTTTTTAACTTTGAAGTTTTAGGAAATATGTAGTATAGGTTTTTTAGATTGGAGTTCTAATTAGATATTGGCGTTTTAGGGAGTTGAATTTGTGTAATTGTAGTTGATTATTTTGAATCGGCATTTAGTTATGGGGGGAGGGGGGCAAAGTTCGTGTGAGTTGAAAAAGACGTGTGTTTTGCGCCTTGCACCACGATGTGACTAATGAGAAGTACGTGTTGGAAATGTTGGCAGGAGAGGAAAATCTCCTAAATGATATATCGGATAAAGGTGAGTAACCTCGAAATGTAGATTATCCAAGATGATGTCATCCATGTTTATATTCTTGGCATAGCTATTCTTCCAGTACTCTGCCTCATGTTCCATGTTGCTTACAAATTCTGCAACATTTCCCGCACAATCTGAAATTACTTGTTCTTTTCCCACATGACCTTCTAACTATCCTATACCTCTAAGTAATATTGTTACACCTTAGTCACCACAAAGTCAGCAACTACCGTTTTCTGCTCAATGACGTTCCTGTCACACCTGTCCTGTCAGTACGGCAGGCCCATTCACAACTTTCTGCAAGATTCCATGCTACTCTCACCTCTCGCATTCAATTAGAATTCTTCGCAGCTATACAATCGTCTCAAGAACCTGGGTTCCATACTGCTGAGGATGTCCACACATTTTTAGAACGTTTTTGATAAGAAATTACAGAAAACAAAACAAGTTCAAAGAATTGAAACTATCAACAGTGTGTTAGATAACCACAAAAATAATATATTGTGCAGTTAAACATCAGCAAAGAAAATAGCATGCATAAACAAACCGTGAATAGAAGGTTATGTTTTTGTTCTTTACGAACAGAGATATTCGTATTCTGTAATTAAAAGACACTGTGAAAATCATGGAATCAGCCTTTCTAAATGTAGAGTAAGCAATATTACTAATAATAAAAGAAAAATTGTCAAGCATTGCATTTAACAGGAGAGAGGACACCAAACAAATATCCAAAGAAGGTATGTACTTTTTGCGACTATTTCAAAAATAAGGTCTCTGGTATTAAATGAAAATTCACTGACCCAAATAGCAATCACTAAGTTGGTAAAAATCTTTGTATCAACTGTAAACAAAGTAATAAATAAAGATTTGAATCTGAAAAAAAAAAAAAAAAAAAACATATGTTCACTGCCTTTTTCCTTGGCATGTCGCTGAGCTCAGAACATGTAGACTTCTTTATGCAAAACACTTAGCCGGAGACACATGGAAATTTATTGTGACTACTGATGAAGAATGGATCTACCTAAACCACTGGAGATAGGCATGTGGCTGAGCACAGAACATGGTATAAACTTATTTATAAAAATTGCTTAGCTGGACACAGATGGAAATTTACTGTGACTATTGATAAAGCATGAATCTACCTAATCCACTGAAAATAGGCACATGGATGAGCACAGAACATCATGTAGACTTCTTTGTAAAAATCACTTAGCCGTACACAGATTCATGTTTCATCAATAGTCATAGTAAATTTCCATCTACCTAAACCACTGAAAATAGGCATGTGGTTGAGTGCAGAACATTGTATAGACTTCATTATAAAAAGTCACTTAGCCGGACACAGATTCTTGCTTCATCAATAGTCACGGTAAATTGCCATCTACCTAAACCACTGAAAATAGGTACGTGGCTGAGCACAGAACATGGTATAGACTTCTTTATAAAAATCACATAGCCAGACACAGATGGAAATTTATTGTGACTATTGATGAAGCATGAATATACCTAAACTACTGAAAATAGGCATGTGGCCGAGTGCAGAACGTGGTATAGACTACTGTATAAAAATCACTTAGACGGGCACAGAAAGAAATTTATTGTGACTATTGATGAAGCATGGATCTACCCAAACAGCTGTAACAAAAAAAGGTCAATTTACTATCACAAAAGAGCAAAAAAAGACTTTCAAACTTGGTTCCTAATAATTTTATGGTTATTGCTGGTTTTGTTTCTCCTACAATAGAAAGTTAAGAATGTTGAGATCAATTCTACATATTACCAAAATATTTCACCTCCTACATTTAAAGAGAAAATATCATTCCTTTATTCACAGAGCCTTTAAAGGGTAGAATTCCGCCAGGATAAGGCTATCAGTCATACATCCAAATTTACCACTCTGTTTCTTGAAAACAGATTCAGATATAAAGTCTATGCCTTTTGCTCATATTTCTTCAAAGTCCCCTGATGTGTCACAAATGGATTATTGTGCCTACAGACTGCTAAAAGAGCACTTTCTAAATGCAGACCTAAAACAATGATTGGACTATGGAAAGCAGTGGAAAATGAGTGGAATAAAATACCACTACCAATTTTAAGAAATGCCCTGTTATTGGAAATCTAGATGTAGGTTTCCAGAGAAAGGGCTATCAGATAGAACATTTAAAAAAAGAACAATAATTTGGTTTTAGACATTAATTATATTGCTGAAAAATTGTTCTAAAAATGTGTGAACATCCTCTGTAGATGGTCCTCTGCCTCTGGATGGTTTTCCATGTACCACAACCACGCCCGTCTCTAGATTTAGTGCCATATTTTTGGTTTTCCTAAGTTTTCTCATCTTGTTTTTGAACTGGCTACACATATCGACTTTATTTTGTTGTTGTTGTTTTCTTGTGAACTTTTGTTGTCTTGGTTTGTTTACCAGATAAGTTACTGGGCATTAATTTCTATTTGAGTACCACTTGTGCTGTTTGTTTTTCTAGCTTTTTCCTCTTGAAGAACTCTAGGGTTTTTTCTACACTACAAGTTTCTGCAGGTTTTTATTCCTTCTCTGGTGCAATGCAACTTAGTGCAATATCTAAATACCCATTTGTACATATTTCACATGATTTTCATCGTTTGTGTTTTTATTGTAATGTGTCAAATAAATATACTGAATATCTTCTTCCCCTCATTTTTGTTTCATATAACAATGAAAATGCAAAGTAAAAAAAAAATGTGTTTAGCAGCTCTTTTTAACAATATTCAGGTTTTTATCTCAGCTTTATATTTATTTTGGTTCTTTTTTCTAGACGCCATGACTCACAGAAATTAAAAGGTGTTAATGAGGAGCTAATGAGAAAATTAGGAGTTCAGATTGCGGAAAGTGATAAAATAAGGTAAGTTCAACATTTGTAAGCCTCACCATCAAAAATAGTAGTTCTGATATGAGAAATAGTTTAGAAAAATGAAATTTGAACTCTAGTCAAACCTTGCTTTTTCAATGTGTTATACAGGGTGGTTCACATAAAACTGGCCCCAAATGCAAAAGACAGTTATATTTGATCATAATGTACCATAAATTTCAGTTACATTTAGTATGGTAAATAATCGTTTTTTTGTAACTTAAAAAAAGCTGTAATATTAACAGTTGACGTGTTTTTAACAGCTTTTTTTTTTATACCTTTTCAAAGTCTGTTTTGGAAGTGGTTGCCACTTGCGTCAATGCAGTTTTTCGCTCACCAAACCATGTTCAGAAAAATGCCCAACAATTCAGTGATTGAAATGCAAGTGATCTCTAGCCATATCCTGGTTTTCAACTCTTCTAAAGTTCGAGGGTTGTTACGGTACACTTTCCCTTTTAGCAAGCCCCACAGGTAATAGTTGCACGGTGATAAGTCGGAAGAGTTGGGAGAACGGGGTGGCCATAGATCCTTACTGATTGTCCTTTCTTGAAGAAAATCATCATGGATTCGAGACCGTGAATAATCAGAGGTATGACAAAAAATCATGGATCGAGCCAGTGAATAATCAGAGGTATGACAAAAAATCATTTATTCGAGCCAGTGACTAATCAGAGGTATGACAAAAAATCATGGATTCGAGCCAGTGAATAATCAGAGGTATGACAAGAAATCATGGATTCGAGCCAGTGAATCATCAGAGGTATGACAAAAAATCATGGTTTCGAGCCAGTGAATAATCAGAGGTATGACAAAAATCATGGATTCGAGCCAGTGAATAATCAGAGGTATGACAAAAAATCATGGATTCGAGCCAGTGAATAATCAGAGGTATGACAAACAATCATGGATTCGAGCCAGTGAATAATCAGAGGTATGACAAAAAATCATGGATTCGAGCCAGTGAATAATCAGAGGTATGACAAAAAATCATGGATTCGAGCCAGTTAATAATCAGAGGTATGACAAAAAATCATGGATTTCGAGCCAGTGAATAATCAGAGGTATGACAAAAAATCATGGATTCGAGCCAGTGAATAATCAGAGGTATGACAAAAAATCATGGATTCGAGCCAGTGAATAATCAGAGGTATGACAAAAAATCATGGATTCGAGCCAGTGAATAATCAGAGGTATGACAAACACTCATGGATTCGAGCCAGTGAATAATCAGAGGTATGTCAAAAAATCATGGATTCGAGCCAGTGAGTAATCAGAGGTATGACAAGTTGCATCATTGTGTTGGAAGAAGGCGTAAGAGTGTTCATGTGGAATCAACTGGCTTACAAACTCATCATAGATCTGTAGGTAGACATCTGTGTTCACATTCTCCTCAAAACAAAAAAAACAAACAAAAAAAGTGGGTCCGATGATGCGTTGACCTGCCACTCCACACCAAACACTGACTTTTAAATCATGGAGGGGTTTCTGTTGGAACACATATGGGTTTTCAACTGCCCAGTGTCGTGTGTGCTGCGAAGTGACATACCCCGAAAGGTGGAACCAAGCTTTGTCTGTTGAAATGAAGAGAAATGGGTCAAGCAGTCCTTCAGAAACCATCTGTAAGAGCCACTGACAGTAATGGGCAGGTTTCCCCTTATCAAATGCTCTTAATTCCTGCACAACACTCACACAATATAATTTTTAAATCATGAAATATGCCCTGAATTGACCTATGTCCCTCGTGATTGGAAGGATGCTATCATTGTTCCCTTGTATAAGGGAAAAGGTGATGACTGCAAGAACTATCATGGTATTAACCTACTGAGTGTGTCAGGGAAAGTGTTTGGTAAGGTCACTATTGGAAAAGTATGAGGTTTTACATCAAAGAAAGTGTGGGGTGTTCAGACTGGTTTTATGCCTGGTAAACTAACCAAATTTTTGCATTACACACGATGATTGAAAAGTATCTGGCTGTTGGTAAGAAAGATTTTTCTGCCTTCATAGATTTAGAGAAAGCTTACAACTGAGTTAATAAGATACTTTTGTGGAAGGTATAGAATAAACATGGTGTTACTGGGAATCTACTATAGGTCAATATCACTAAGAACAGCTTAGTGATATTGACCTATGAGTGATGCCTTTCAGTGTAAAAGTCATGGATGCTGGCAGTAGAGCTTGTGTATGAGTGAATGGTGTCATATCAAAATGGTTTCCCATTGGTGCAGGAGTCAGGCAAGGTTGTGTAATGTCACCATGGCTGTTTAATATATTTATGGATACATGCATGCATGCATGATGCCAAGATGGGCAATACTGGTTTATGTCTTGGTAATATCCGTGTGTGCAGATTGCTGTATGCTGATGACACAGTCCTGTTGGCAGAGAGCAAAAGTGAGTTGCAGAGTATGTTGCCTTGGATTCACGAATTATAAATAAGGGAAAAAACAAATTAATGGGTTTTGAGCAAAGAACTGTTAGCACCGAATGTAATATAAGTCTAAATGGTGCAGTGATTGACCAGGTGAATGAGTTTGTGGATTTAGGAAACATGTTTGACAGAGAGAACAAATTGGATGGTGAAATTAAGTGAATTCTTCATTAAAAGTCATAGCTGCCTTGGGAGGTTTTTGCAGGAATGATGGGTTCTCAAGAGAGTATGGCATGACTATGTATGAAAGTGTAATTTTTCCTACTCTGATGTATGGTAGTGAAACCTGAGAGCCGTTTGTGTGCTGGAGAAATGCGTTACTTACAGGGGGGGCAAGACACATTCTGATTGTGTGAGGAATGAAGATGTGTTGCAGTTGTGTTATGTGAAGCAAATTGTTGTTAGCAAGGTGGAGACTAACATTCTTCGGTGGTTTGGCCATGTTGAAAGAATGAGTGATGAGGTACTTAGAATTTTTTTCAGCCCAAGTGGCAGGAAAGAAAGGCCAAGGAAGTCATGGAGGATCAGATTCGGGAGTATCTTCATGAGAAAAAGATTATGAGTATGAAGTATAGAAGATCTTGTGTACGTCATATGATGGATGTAGCCCGAGTTGTGTGTCAAGATCGCTGTAAATGGAAAAGTTTGATACGGCAACAGTAAGTAATTATCAGTTAAAAATTTTTCTGGTAGTTTGTAGTTCTTTGTGGAGCTAACCTCTGAATGAATCTCAGAGAACAGCTTAGTGATATTGACCTATGAGTGATGCCTTTCTGTTTGAATAAATGCTATGTTGACATGTTTCGGCTTCTTTCGATGTGATTCGCTAATCAGTGACAGCTTCTGGTGTGCATGCAATTAATTGTTTCACTCTCTGTGCATTGATTACAGAACCAGTTGCATGCCATTTCTTTACTAAGTCCTGGATTGTTGATTTTGCAGGAACATTGGCACCAGGTTATTTTGCTTTAAGTCATTCATGAACCAAAATGTACATGTGCGAACATACTCTTCCAATGAACACGTGCGAACATACTCTTCCACAATAAAAAGCGTGTTGTTTAATTGAATATGGCATGGCTCTCATGTTGACAGCCATAGGCTATCTGCCGGAGCACAGGGGATTCCGGGTCGCTGTACTCATATACGCATGAACAACAGCGGCAAACTACGATATATAACTTGGAAACAGAAATCCAAACCACATTTGGGGTCAATTTTATGTGCGTCACCTTGTATTACAGTTTTTATATTTTAATAAATATTAAAATACCGTACATTTATTTATGTTGTTCAATTCAGGTGTAGTTCATACATACAGTGTTTATATTGTCCATATTTCTGCTTTAGCATGTTAAATCCAGGGTGTTTCCACTTTAGGCCCCTCTGTACTATGAAGCTTATAGTATTTTGCTTAAAACATATATGAGGAACTTCACTCACCTATAATACCATATTCTCATTTCTGCCATTTATTATAAAGTATTTACTCCTTCCCTTGCCCCCATGTGTGTATGATGCAATGCATAAATGTTCAATTGTAAATTTCTTAAAGAACTTCATACATACATACATATCACTAAGCTGTTCTCTGAGATTCACAGGTTAGCTCCAAAAAGAAATACAAACTTCCAGATATTTTTACCTATTCTTGTCGTATCAAACTTCACCATTTACAGCGATCTTGACATACAAATCGTGCTTCACTGATATCCATTACACGCCTTACACAAGATCTTTTATACTTCATACTCATAATCTTTTTCTCATGCAGACACTCCTGAATCTGATCCACCCATGTCTTCCTTGGCCTACCTCTGCCTTTCCTTCCTGCCACTTGAGTTGAGAATATTTTCTTAGTAAGCATTTCATCACTCATTCTTTCAACATGGCCAAATCACCGAAGCATATTGGTCTCCACCTTGCTAACAACAGTTTGCTTTACATCACACAACTGCAATACATCTTCATTCCTCACACAATCAGATCGTGTCTTGCCACAAACCCCACGTAAGTAACGCATTTCTCCAGCACACAAGCAACTCCTATGTTTCTTCTGCAGTACCCAGGTTTCACTGCCATACATTAGAGTAGGAACAATTACTGTTTCATACACAGCCCTGCGGGACTCTCTAGAGAACCCATCGTTCCTGTGAAAACCTCCCAGAGCAGCTATGACTTTCAAAGAAGAATTCACTCGACTACTGATTTCACCATCCAACTTCTTCTCTCTGTCAAACATGCTTCCTAAATCTCATCACATGGGTGTCAACAACTAAGTGTTTCAAACGCTGATCGTAGACAACAAAATCTATTGCACTCTTTTGACCAAGAGTACGACTTTCTCAAGTATATGTGTGGATATACTTGTGGTTGAAAAATGTATTAGATACACACAAACCATTCTCAATGCAGAGTTCAATTAATCTTTCACCATTATCATTCATACAAGGATCATTAAACTTACCCAGAACATTGTCAGAAATTGCATTCTGCACACCTACTCTAGCATTGAAATCCCCTGCTATTATAACTTTTTCTTTAGCACCAAACTGGCTCAAAACAGCTTTTAGCTCATCCCAGAAATCTTCTTTCTTATCAGAAGGTTCCGAGTCACAAGGAGCATACACTACAACAACTGCAATTCTCTGAAGTTTCACTTTCAAACGAATCCAGAGAATTCTCTCACTTATGCAACTATAGTGAATCAAGTTGTTCTTCATCTTTTCACTTAAAATCACACCTACACCAGCCCGTTCTCTCACATTATCCAATACTCCAGACCACACACTCACCATGCCATTCACTTCTTCTACTCCAATTTCCTTCTTTTTGGTTTCACCTACACACAGCACATCTAGTCTATACTTATTCATCTCCTCAATCACCTCACTCATCTTGCCATTTATACCTCTAGTGTTCCATACACCAATCTTACATTCACTCATTCGAGATCTCTTTCTCATACGCCGTTTAGAAAGTCCAGGTCGATTCCGTGGTAGACCGTCCTTCTCAAGTGTGGTAGGTCCACCATATCCCACACTTGAGTCATTCTTAATATTTCTTTTTGTGTTTTTAATCAGGTAAGTACATCAGTGTGGGGGATTAGCCCACAGCTGAGGGTTCCAGTTGGTCATTCAACCTAAGGATTGTGGAACAAAACCCAGTGAGTTGGGGTCTTTTCGCCAATGTCACACAGAACTAGCTGGCACCTCTCCAAGATTCACAGAGGCCCTAGTTGCTGTTGTGTGTGCCATTGTTACCACGGAGCGCCCCGAGGAGGCAAACCCATCGCTCACTACGACCACCCGCAAAAACACTTCTTTTTATATTTAATTTGGTATTTGAAACAGGAATCTTCTCTGGCAATCTTGAGATAGTTAAGATCTCTCCTAAATACAAATCAGGATCTATTAATAATATGAATAATTAATTATAGACCCATTGAAAAAATCTCTACTTTTGCTGAGACTTTGGAAAAGTTAATTTATAACAGATTTCTGTTCTATTTGAAAAAAATCTACCATTATTAATACTAATCAGCATGGATTTCATCCGAATAGATCCACTGAATTAGCTATATTATCACTACAAAATTTTATACTCTATTCCAGTACTTTTGTTACTAATTTTGCACCACTTTCTTGGCCTTCCTCTAGGTCTCATTTCAGTAATATTACATTCCTGCACTTCTATTACCAATTCTCCACCATTTTCTTGATCTTCCTCTAGGTCTTGTTCTAATAATATTCTATTCCAGCACTTTCTTACCACTTCTCCACCAGTCTTGCTTGGTCTCTGTCTAGGTTTCAGTAGAATAATGTTCAATTCCAGCTATTCTCTTACCAATTCTCCACTATCTTCTTTGTCTCTGTGTGGGTTTCATTCCAATAATATATACCATTTCAACACCAATTCTCCACCACTCTGTCTCATACCACTGCCTTATCCTGTACCTCACCATGCTTGTTATTAATAGGTACATTGATAAAGCCCTTAATTCAGATATGTGTCTTCTTTACATATCATCTTCTGAATCAAATACTGGGCAAAAATTATTATTAAGTCACTTTTTCTTTCAAATATGTTCAGCCTGTTCTCCATTTTTTTAATTGTCACCCATACATCACATCCATAGGTCAGTATGGTCTTACTATGGTGTTATATACTTTTAATTTTGTACTTTGTGACCGACTCTTTAAGTTAAATTTTTTGTTCAGGGTGTGCTATCAGTCTTGGCAATCCCAACATTGATGTCATTCTCACTACATAGGCAACAAGCCAACTCTAGCAGTACCTTAAAATATTCCCCTTGACAGCTCTATCACACATTCTTGGACCTCTGTGATTGTCACAATATCATATGCCAAACAGTAGTTTTGTGCAATATAATTATTCACCTTAACCCCAAGCCACAATATCATTTACTGAACTCTAGTTCTTATGCAATATAATTATTCACCTCAACTACAAGCCCCATTGAGGTTCAGCAATCTTATAACTTTTTCAAGGGCTTTGTTAAAAAGCGTTAGCAACAAAGGGTCACCCTGTTTGTGCACCAGATCTGTCCAAAATTAAGCCCAGACTTGTGTTGTCCATCCACGGTTTTGCAAGATTTATTAATTTTGGCAAAATTCCAAATTCCGCCACTGTATTATGTAGGCTATCCTGATTAATACTGCCATATGCCTTCATAAAGCCTAAATGAATTTGCAGCACTTTCTGTTTATATATTCTTTCTCTAGAATATATTTTAGCACATGTGTCTAATGATTTGCCCTTTATGAAATTCCATTGACTGTCTCCAATGCATTTGCAGGCAACAAGCTATAGTCATAGTTGACAGATCTGTAATATTGTACTTGTTATTTTTTTAAATTGATTTCCATATTAATGCAATATAAAATGGAAAATCAGAATAACTGATTTTGGTGGTGAGAAAAATTTCTGAACTTTTCTGATAATGAAGTGGAAAATGATTGATGAAATGATGTCCATAAAGGAAATTAGATATGCTTTACATCATCATGTGAAGGTGTGTAAAAGTTATTGGAAGTGTTACAGTTTAAAAATTTTGACTCTTATTGCACTTTTAGGTCATCTTTAGAATCAGATTTAAAAATTGAAAAGGAGTGGCGTGCATCCTTACAGTCTGTTATAGAAGATTATAAAATCCAGGTCTCTTCTCTCCAAAATAATGTAGACTCGCTAAAGCACAAAGACCAGGTAGGTTTTTCGTGTGCAAGTAACAATGTTTTGTGCAGTCTTGTTGTAACTTATTACCAGTGCTGATTTTAGACATGTTTGTACATACATGCATATCACTAAGCTGTTCTGTGAGATTCAGAGGTTAGCTCCAAAAAGAAATACAAATTACCAGATATTTTTACTTACTGTTGTCGTATCAAACTTCTCCATTTACAGCGATCTTGATATACAACTCGGGCTTCACTAATATCCATTACACGCTGTACACAAAATATTTTATACTTCATACTCATAATCTTTTTCTCATGCAGACACTCCTGAATCTGATCCATCCATGGCCCTCATCTGCTTTTCCTTCCTGCCACTTGGGCTAAAAAGATTTTCTTAGTAAGCATCTCATCACTCATTTTTTCAACATGGCCAAATCACTGAAGCATATTGGTCTCCACCTTGCTAACAACATTTTGCTTCATATTACACAACTGCAACACATCTTCATTCCTCACACAATCAGACCGTGTTTTGCCACAAACCCCATGTAAGTAACGCATTTCTCCAGCACACAAACAACTCCTCTATGTTTCTTCTGCAGTACCCAGGTTTCACTACAATACATCAGAGTAGGAACAATTACACTTTCATACACAGCCATGCGGGACTCTTTAAAGAACCCATCATTCCTATGAAAACCTCCCAGAGCAGCTATGACTTTCAATGAAGAATTCACTCGCCTACTAATTTCACCATCCAATTTGTTCTCTCTGTCAAACATGCTTCCTAAATACACAAACTCACTCACCTGGTCAATCACAGTGCCATTTAGACTTACATCACATTCAGTGCTACCAGTTTCTCTCTCAAACACCATAACTTTGGTTTTTCCCTTATTTATACTCAGTTTGAATTTCAGGCAAACTTCGTACATCCGAGAGAACATACTCTGCAAATTACTTTTGCTCTCTGCCAACAGGACAGTATGTAGTTAATAAATGCTGAAAGGTTAATTATTTCGCATATTCCTATATGGGAAAAGTTAAGCCTTTTTCTGCCATGACCACTTTCATGCCTGTATAGAGGAAGAGTTACTCTACCAACATGTGCAATTGAATGACCTCTGTCAGTTAATAAAAAAGTTATGCCTACTTTTGCGCTACTTTTGGTACAACATTCGTACATTTTTGCCCTGTTTTACCAGGGTGAGCCAGAAGTTCATCCCGTTTTCCACCCAAATAGGTTAACGGTACAAATACAGGCCCACTTCATCCTGCAAAGTAATGGCCATTATTTTCTATAGTCCTTTGCCAACGTTCCACCAGAGCCACAATCCCACAGCAGTATCATTCAATACTGTATTTACTCAAATCTAACGCGCACTTTTTGTCCAAAAACTTTGTGGTAAAAACAAGGTGCTCGTTATAATCCAGTACGAGCATCTGCAAATGCATAAGGTTGACGCGCCTTTTCATTCCTCCAAGTATACAGCGCAAATGTGTCACGGCAGGTGCATGGGGAAGGAAGGGGGAGAAACTTGAAAGAGCAGAAGCAGATAACCTTGAGTCTACACGCCCATCAATCACTCACCGCTCCGCCCTCCGGCTTTTAACCCCGTTTTACCTCAGGGCTTAGGATATGCGCACCTTTCTCCTCAGAATCCAAGGGAATCTTGCTTCTTGATCTCTTTAGCAGTCATTCTTTCCGAGTCAATGTGCACAGAAAGATGTCTTCAAAAAGGCTGAATTACACAGCAAAGTTGAAACTTAAAGTCAGTGCTTTTCGCAGAAGAAAATAGCAATAGGGTTTGTAAATTGAAATTTGGAGTTCCTGAAGTAAATGCACGTTCGTGGCGCAAAGAAAAAGAACGATTAAAGATGTGTTTGACAACCAGACAAGCTTTTACTGGCCCTAAAAAGGGAAAATTTCCTGAAATTGACAAACAGTTAATCATGTTCGTAAAAGAACAGTGGGCAGGTGGATTACCAGTAACAACAAAAATCCTTAAAGTGAAAGCTAAAGCAATTCATTGTCAGCTACATCTACAGGGAAAATTTGAAGCATCCAGTGGTTAGATAACGTGGTTCATGAAGAGAAAGGGATTTCCTCTTAGATAACGGACATATATCTGCCAAAAGCTGCCGGCTGACTTTTAAGAAAAGTTGAATGCTTTCCAAAAACATTTGATCGCTATTCGAAAGCAAGGGCAACATGACTTGGGGTAGATCAGCAATGCTGATCAGATGCCGATCTATTTCACTGTCTTCAAACTGCAGAGTGGACAATGTTAGAGCAAAACAACTGAAATTACTGACAACGAGTGGTGATAAAATCAGAATGACAGTAATGCTCTGTGTTACTGCAGATGGAAATAAACTTCCACCCTATGTCGTTTTCAAGAGGAAATTTTCCCAGAAAAGCGACTTTTCCTAGAGGAATCTATTGCCGTGCAGGAAAATGGCTGGATGTTTGCAAATTTGGTTATAGACTGGCTAAGTAAAATTTGGCTATGACGACCTCGAGGTCTAGTGAAGTTACAATTCCTGTTAGTGCTAGACACATTTAAAGGACTTGTAGCAGATGCAGTAAAGAAAAAAATGAAAGAAAACTGCAGCGCAGCGATCTCGTCATTATTCCTTGAGGGATGACATCACAAATTCATTCTCTTGATGTTTGTATCAATCGCCCATTTAAGGCTGTCGTTCGTCGACTTTATAATGCCTGGTTTGCATCGGGAGAAACGGAACAAACAAAGACT
This sequence comes from Macrothele yani, assembly GCA_039090855.1. NCBI lineage: Eukaryota > Metazoa > Arthropoda > Arachnida > Araneae > Macrothelidae > Macrothele > Macrothele yani. Next base: position 107,636,183 of record CM076999.1, on the reverse strand, counting down.
GGCCACGTTAAAAGAGCATCCCTATCGACTGTGTACGAATGGATTATTGCTCCTTGGGAATCCATTCCAAATAAACCTGTGTGGAAATCCTTTCTTAAATGCGGAATTTCGAATTCTTTGGACGGAACAGAAGATGACGCATTGTTCGAAGTGCACTTGAACAATGAGCAGTCAGAAGTAGAAAGCACTGTTAGTGGCAGCGACTGTTTTTTTTTTCTTCTTTTTTTTTTTTTGCAGTCATGTGTATTGGATCTAGCATGTATCGGAAATAAGGTAAAATATACGTATTTGTTAGTATTTTTTTGCCAGATTTTCTTTTTTACTTGAGTATGTGTGTATATTTTTCCTGATTCCTAAAAACGCAGCCTGGAGTTGAGGGGCACGTTAAATTCGAGTAGATACGGTAGGTTTGGAGGACGAAACCTCTCTGATGCCAGATTCCACATCCACTGCTGAAGCAAAGTGCCGTCCTTGTAGAAAATGGGCCAAGAAGTGGAGGGTAACTTCTTTCAACAAGACAACACACCATCTCATCACTCCTTTGGTAAAGGGCTGATTTAGAAGAACATGCCAGTAAGTTCTTGACTGCTGAATGGTCCTCTCACTCTCTGGATCTGAATTCAGTTTAGCATCTGTGTGATGAAGTGCAGCAATGCATTCAAGTCCAAAACCCACCGCCAGTAACTCTTGATGGATATCCTGGAATTATGGGCTGCAATACCACCCGAACATTTCCAACACCTGGTAGAGTTCCGTGCTTTGACATGTTGTTGCTATTGCTGCGATGTGTTGTTTCTAAATACGAACCCATTTGTTATTAGATTTGTGTGTATAATAAATTGCCCTTTCAGTGTATTATGATTAGTGTATTTCAAAGGAAATTGCTTATTGCTATAATTGCCAAGATGCATCTGGCTTTATTGCATATACGCTCATTGTCATAAAAATCCATGCACCAAGAAAAAGACGTGCGATTAATGCGAAACTCAGCAGATAGCTACAGGAAGGGCAGACATGCAATGGTTAAAGTTTCGTGCGCCACCCCGGTAGCGCAGTGGTCTAAGCGCTGGCTTATGGCCTTTCATCCACGAAGGGTCCAGGTTCGAATCCCGGTGAGGCATGGATGTTGTGTTTGTCTTATGGCACTGGCTCTCTCTTTTCCCTGGAACCAGTGACCCCAAATTAGGGATGGGCATCTGCTTATAGTCCATTGAGTTGCTCACGTTGGTCATTAAACCTCCAATCAAAATAAAAACAAAAGTTTTGTGTGATTCCGCATGCCCGCTCGTCCAAGACCGGCGCTGCAATTTTAATCCTTGGGGCTTATAAGACATCATGCAGGGGACTCTACATGCATGCCGAAGTGCACTTTGAGAATCAGGGGAGATCCCTGAGGGATAGACATGCTGAGGAGCTGCCGTAGATGTGCGTATGGGCAACTGATGGAGTTTGAGCGAAGCCATATCATCGAGATGAGAGAGGCAGGGTGCCCGGCGTGCTGAATCGGCTGCCATTTTGGCCGATCGGACAGTACGGTGCAATTGTGTTGAGAGCAATGAACCCAGGAAGGCACCCGGACATGGTGGACTGAGTCTAGATGACCCGGACACACTACCAGCAGAGGACCGTGGGATCGTGAGAGTGGTACGCACAGATGCAACGACATCCTTGTCCAATATCCAGGGACATGGCGGCTGTACAAGGGATTCCTGTGTCCACCAGGACCATTTCCAGATGCCTGGAAGAGGCGAATCTGCACTCTTGACAGTGCTTATGTTTTCTGCCATTAACACCTGATCATCATCGCCGTCGATTGCAGTGGTGTCAGCAGCGAGCAACGTGGAATGCTACGGACTTGAAACGTATAGTGTTCAACGATAAATCCCGCTTCTGTTTGGGAATGGACAACCACCGTCTCAGAGTGTGGAGGACCGCAGGTGAGCACTACAATCCCAACTTCACTGTACAGCAGCACACATCCCAAACTGCAGGCGTGATGGTCTGAGGAGCCATCACGTATGACAGCCGGACTTCCCTCGCAGTGATCCGAGGGACATTGACAGCCCAGCGCTAGATACAGGAGATCCTGCGGCCCCATGTACTGCCATTTCTGGTTAGGTGGCCCACAGCCATTTTCCAACAAGATAATACCTACCCACACACGGCTTGGGTTTCCCAGGACTGTCAACGTCATGCTTCGATGCTTCTGTGGCCTGCCAGATTGCCTGATCTCTCACCCATCGAGCACATGTGGGACCAGATGGGATGCCAGCTTTCTCCATGTCTCAGTGTTCGTGCTTTAGAACATGAGTTGCAAGAAGTGCGGACCAATCTGTCCAAGGATAACATACGGCATCTCTTTGACTCCATGCAGGATGTTATCACTGCATGTATCTGAGCACGAGGTGATCCGACGCAGTACTAACGCTGACTGGAATGTGTACCGTATGTCCACAGGAAAGCGTCCTCCTGCTGTGATATTGTGATCACTTCTGTCCTTGGTATGTACCATCTCACTGCTAAAATCTCTTTTCAATCCAATGCCTCTTTCTTTTGTGTGGATTTTTATGGCAATGAGTGTATATTTCCACTTTTTTTTTGTCTAACTGAGCTAATGTGACTCAAAAGACAGTTAAGTAAAGTCTAATGTCTTCTGACTTTAATGTTTTTCTTTTAAGGAATGTGAAAAATTAAAAACTAACCAGATGGAGCTACAAAGGACATGTTCTGAATATGAAAGAACATTGGAGGAAATGGGATCTCAGCTAAAAGAGTATGCTGTTTATTGTTTTAACTTTGTTTCTCGGATGTGATTTGGTTCAAAGCTATTTATTGTTCTTAGATTTCTTACCTATGTTTATGTTCTTACATGCCTCATACCATTTTTATTAATATAAGTGGAATCCCCTTGTAATTAATTCCAGTTTTACAAAAACCTCAGTGTAATTGTGGGGATTACTAGGATGACATATGTGTATATATTACTTTTTGTCAAATTTTTGGGTTGCACACCAACCTGTTGTCAGGGCTGACTCAAGAGAGTAGGTGCTGCCACTCAAGTGGTAATACCCAGCCTTTTTGTTCAGTACGGACTTGAAACGATGGGCCTAACCACATAAGCCTAATCTTTTTGTGAAAGACAAAGAACCAGAGGAACTAAAAATTCTACTGACATGACGATGGATGGCGATGTAGATTTGAAGAGGTGAGCATAAACATGCAGAGTTCGTAATTTCTATCTGTAGAGGTTAATGACACATTAATTTTCACCGTCGAATGTTATATATTGGCCAGTCGAACTTTCATAGCAACTGAACGTGTGAAACAGAAGCATTAAGAAATATCAGACAATTATTTCACATACTATATCTATATTCCACGTATTACTTCACGATTTGGTTAAATACGTACAGTAAAACCTCTGAATAGCGGACACCTCCGGACCGGATAATCTGTCCGCTATTGGGAGGTACACGCCTGTCTACCCAAGCCATTGTGCAATATGAACTTCGTGGCCGGTGTTTTTTTCTCCTTTTGCTGTTAAAAATAAAGTTACATCTATAAATATAGTACTTTATAGCAAAAGCAAATTAAGTGAATAAACAAAAACCTTTGAACAAATTTGAAATTCCATAGCACCAGTGGCTGCATAAGAAAAAGATCAAATAACAATAGTGCAAAACAAAGCAAAATTTTGAACTAGAAAAACAAAAAAATAAGAAAAAGAACAGCAATCACCAAATCCATTCATCCGAACCAGGCCTAGCTTGAAGCTATGAAAAAATACCGAACATAAGAATGCCGGGAAGCATATTAATGACTGACTCCTTGTCGGCTTCATCAAGGGCAAGCAACAAGAAAATCACTCGCTAATCTACTGAGACCTGAGAATTGTGGGTTTCTGCTATTTTAGTTTGCTAAAAGGACCAATTAAATTTAGGGGAATAATGTCAATAAAAGGGAATACTAAGAAAAAAAATGCATTAGTAATACTGTACACGAAATTGAATGTATGTACTTTTTTTTTATAGTAACTTAAATATTTTTGAGTTTTTCAAAAATGAGGAAAAATGCAATTTGCGAACATGTGTATATATGTAATTCAATGCATGTTTCTGATTAAGAAATGTTTTAAAACTTACATAAAGTACTTACAGATAATTCATCAATTTATCTGTTAGCATTCTTCCCTCCAACAAAACACTGACAAAAGCGTTTGATTTTTTCTTTCGCCGTTTACAGCCTCTTTTTCAATATGAATTTTCAAATTCATCAAAGGTGCCAGGCCCTAACAATGTGTGTGTTTGTATGAGAGAGTGGGACAACATGGATTTTTTCTTCTATCCCTAATCTGTATAGGGATTGACTTATGCAGTGTTACCTTTTACTAGTTCAGAGAAAGGAAGATTCTGAACGCACTTAATCTTCCTTTTTCTCTCTCTTTAAAGGTTTTGTTTTTTGATAATTTTCAAAGTTTAGTTAATATTTTTAAACTTACATTCAATTAAATATTTTCAATAATAGCTCATTTCTTTATTTAATTTTCACATTTTAATAAAATACAACAGAAAGACAAAATAACACCAAATGGTATATCACAGGCTGGGCCAGGCCTAAATAAGAGCTGTAATTGACTGCACCGGGCTGGGCCATGCGGAGTGTCTGATATTTGAAATGGGCCAGGCCAGGCTGGGCCTTAAGCATACAGACTTGGGTCGGGCCGGGCTCACCAAATTAGGCCCATGCAGACTTCTAATCAGGATTACTGGCTTACTAAAAAATCCTATAAATTATAAAAAATATTATTAGTAAACAATCACTTTATTTTATTTTGCTCTATGGTTGCAGTTTGGTTGAAATTAAATAAAATTAAGAAGACATTTGATCACAAATCCCACCTTTCTCTGATGCTTCCTATTTGAACTCTGCTTGTATCTTGACTTGGAAAACATAGGCAAGGAGTGTGTTAGATAGTTTCAGTTCCAAAATATCTCAGAAATATATGTCACCTTCTAAGCCACATAATTTACGTAGCACACATGTACAACCCCCCCCCCCCAAAAAAAAAACCCAACAAAAATGACTGCATCATATATGAGATTCTTCAGCATATTCCACTTTTTTTCTTCATTTGGATACTTCTCTAGAAAGATGCAAAGCTGAAGAGAAATCTTCTGGTAATTAGTGGGGAGAGAGAGAGAGAGGTCATTTTTCATTGGATAATGATATTTTGTCTTCCAAAACTTTCAAAAACCTATTAGGCACTTGTATTAATTCCTGCTGTTTTTTTACCACACAAACACCTGTGTGTTGCCACAGAACGGCACAGGATAGTCTATTCAAAGTAGTGTCCATTGGCAGCTATGACCCTTTCCCACCGTTGGGGTAACAAATGGATTCCGCAGTAGAAAAATGCAGGTTCTTTCGAGGCAAACCATTAATCGAACCATTTTTGGATATCCGCGACACAAAGGAAGTGCTGCTCTGACAGGCCATGTTGTAGCGACCGGAACAAATGGAAGTCCGAGGGAGCAATGTCCAGGGAATAAGGTAGATGGAGAAAGAAGTCCCAGCCAAGTGCCTCCAAGGGTTCCTTCACGGATTTGGTGACATGAGGTCTAACGTTGTCGTGGAGAAGAATAACCTTGTCATGTCTTTTGGCATATTGCAGCCATTTCACCATGAGTGCACGTTTCACATCGAGTAATTGACGTTGGTGCCGTTCAGCGTTGATCGTTTCAATGGGTTGCAGCAGCTCAGAATACACAACACCGACTTGATCCCACCAAATGCACAGCATCACCTTCCTGCCATGGATGTCCGGTTTAGGCGTGGAGGTTGATGGTTCGCCGGGACAAACTCATGATTTCTTGCACTTAGGATTGTCGTAATGAATCCATTTTTCATCGCCAGTCACTATTCAATGCAAAAACGACTTCTGTTTGTGATGTTGCAGCAGCAATTCACACATGGTTTCACGTTTGGTGATGTCGCTTTCCCGTAATGCATGTGGGATCGAGTTTCCGAGCTTCTGGATCATTCCCATTGCCTTTAAACGTTTGCTAACCGTCGACCTGTAGTGTTTCAGACAACTCGTGGAGCGCCTGACATGAATCTTCATCCAAAAAGGCCACCAATGTGCCATCATTGAACTTTTTCGACTGCCCAGGTCGCTCTTTGTCCTTCACGTCACATTCGTTGGATTTGAAGCGTCGGAACCACTCTCTGCATGTTGTTTCTGATAGGAATGGTTCCTCAGAGGCCTGCACTGGCAAACGATGACTTTCCGCTGCAGATTTCTTGAGATGAAAGCAGAAGAGTAATGGTTCCCGCAAATGCTCCTTTTTTGGTACGAAACTCGACATCGTGAATGCGATACAAACTCGTGTTCTGTGCCCTCCGATCGCGTGTCACACACTGCTTCGCCCAGACTACGGATGGTACGTGCATGCGCAAGGGAGGTCACGTGTGGCCTGGGTCACAGCGCACCAGTGCTATGCTCTATTGGGCAACAGCCAGAATTCATTCAAGCACTTAATATGTAATAGATGCCACATATATTTTACCAGGTAGTAAGTATGTATATCCATCCTGCCCTACAGCAAATAATTATAAAGGTGATGGATGTAGAAAACCTGAAGTTACTAAAGTATGGGAATGAGTTCATGTTGTATCATGTAATAAGAATTCATTTCTTTATCAAAATTTTTCATCCTGCTTTCGACTGTTGTGTGTTAGCTTGGTGTGCTGAAACATCGTAATAAATTGTGCTGTGCTGTGCCTCCATGCACACAGGGCTCCTTTTGAAAAAAATTCTAGAAATGTGTCCTAATCATTATTAAACTTCTTTTAATTATTATTATTATTATTACTGTGAAAGTAATATTAAGGTTTTCACAGGAATGATAGCTTCTCAAGATAATCTCGCATGGCTGTGTATGAAAGTGAAATTGTTTCTACTCTGATGTATGGCAGTGAAACCTGGGTACTACAGAAGAAACATAGGAGTTCTTTGTGTGCTGGAGAAATGTGTTACTTATGGGGGGAGGTTAGCAAGACATGTTCTGATTGTGTGAGGAATGCGAGGAATTAAGATGTGTTACAGTTGTGTGATGTGAAGCAAAGTGTTGTTCGCAAGGTGGAGACTAATATTCTTAGGTGGCTTGGCCATGTTGAAAGAATGAGTGATGAAATGCTTACTAAGAAAATCTTTTTAGCCCAAGTGGCAGGAAGGAAAGGCAGAGGAAGACATGGGTGGATCAGATTTAGGAGTGTCTACATGAGAAAAAGAGTATGAAGTATAGAAGGTCTTGTGTACGGCGTGTGATGGATGCCAGTGAAGCCCAAGTTTTATGTCAAGATCGCTGTAAATGGAGAAGTTTGATACGGCAACAGTAAGTAAAAATTATCTGGTAGTTTGTGTTTCTGTGTGGAGCTAACCTCTAAATATCAGAGAACAGCTTAGTGATCTGTATGTGTGAAAGTAATATTTTATGTGGGATTTTGTTGTATCCTCTTATCAGGCAGTCTGCAAATCTTTCATTTAATGAGCAGTTTCAGCTTTCACAGAACTCTTTGTTAATCTTCTGTGAAACTACTGTCTATATATATCATCATCATCATCATTGTCAACCATTATCAATCCACTGCTGGACGAAGGTCTCCCCAAGTTTCCTCCACAACGGTCTGTCTTGTGCCAGTCTCCTCCATGTCACCCCTGCATACTTTCGAATTTCATCCACCCATCTCCCATGTGGTCTTCTTCTGGGTCTTTTCCTGTCCCTTGGAATCCAATCTAAAATTTCAGCTGTCCATCGATGATCTGTCCTTCTGGCAGTATGTCCAGCCCATTGCCATTTCAGGGATTTAACTCTGATCATGATGTCTTCCACTCTTGTCATTTTTCGGATCCATGAGTTCCTCTTCTTATCTCTCCTGGTTACACCAAGCATGCACCTCTCCATGCTGCTTTGAGTTGTCTGCAGCCTTTGTATGTCTCTTTTAGTTAAGGTCCACGTCTCTGCACCATACGTAAGCACTGGAAGGATGCATTGATCAAACACTTTTCTTTTAAGACATAATGGCATATTGCTCTTGAAAATTATGCTGTTTCTTCCAAAAGCTCTCCAGGCAAGTTTTGTACGCCGATTAATTTCTTCACCAATGTGACCCTCACTTGATATCTGCTGTCCAAGATAAACATACGTGTCTGTTATCTCCAGCTTTTCTCCATCAATCGATAAATCTTCATTTCTTGTAAAAGCATTGAACATCATTTTTGTCTTCTGAAAGTTCATTTTTAATCCCACTTCTTTACTCTTGTCAGCAAGTTCCTGGATCATACTCTGCAGCTCTGATGGGGTAGTTGCAAAAATGACTATGTCATCAGCAAAACGAAGGTGGGTTAGATAATCTCCATTAATCTTTATCCCCTTGTTTTCCCAGCTCAGCGACTGAAAAACACCCTCCAATGTGGCATTAAAGAGCTTCGGAGATATGGTGTCACCTTGTCTCACTCCCTTTCCAATTTTTACGTGTATTGTATTTTCAAACAGCCTAATCTTTGCACTTGCATTTTCATAGATGTTATTAATAATATTAATGTATGCATCTTCAATACCGCAGGTTTTCAGAGCCATTGTAACTGCTGATTGTTTCACCGAATCAAAGGCTTTTTCATAATCGATAAAAGCCATGCACAATGGAAGTTCATATTCCCTCGCTCTTTCAATTAGTTCTCTCAGCACGTGGATATGATCTATTGTGCTGTAGCCACTCCTGAATCCAGCTTGTTCTCTCGGTTGAGCCATGTCCAGTGTTACCTTCAAGCGGTGTGAAAGAACTTTAGTGAAGATTTTATAAACTACTGATAGGAGGCTGATAGGTCTGTAGTTTCCGAGATCCTCAATGTCACCTTTCTTATGTAGCAGGATCATTGTAGCGGTGTTCCAATCCTCAGGAATCTTTCCTTCATTAAGGCATCGAGTGAAAATTTGGGCGAGTACTGTTTCGATTTCTCCACTTGCTTCTTGTATGATGTCTACAGTAATTCCATCTTCTCCTGGAGCTTTTCCTCGCTTCATGTTCTTGATTGCATGTGCAACTTCTGCTGGAAGGACTGGAGGAACTCTGGTACTGGTATCTTTCATGATGTCTGGAGTGCATATATCATCCCTTTCATATAATTTGGAGTAGAAATCTTTCACTCTTGTCAAAATTTCGCCTCTATTTCTTGTTACAGAACCATCTTCTTTTCTCAGTGCCATAATCTGTTTTCTTCCCTTACTGAGATGTCCCTTTGCTATCTTTAGGCTTTGGTTGTTTTCAATTGCTTTCCTCACTAGTTCACAGTTGAATTTCCTTACGTCTTCAGTGATACTTTTTCTTACTGTCTTGCATAGCTCTATATATTCCACTTTGGAAGTCACATCTTCTTTAGTTGTCCTCATCTCTCTTCTTTTTTGCATCAACATTTTGGTTTTTCCTGATAATTTGTTCACATGCAACTTGTTCTTAGACCCAGCTAATTTTGTTGCTGTTTCCATAAGAGCTTTGGTTACTTTTCTGTTAACTTCAGAGATGTCCACTTCTTCCGATGTTAGGCCTTCTAAAGCAGAGAACCTGTTCTTCAGTTCCAACTTGAAGGTATTATGGTGTTTTTTAAGGTTGGTTATGTCAATAGATTTTGTTTGTCTTATGAGCTTGCCACGTTCAAGTTTAGTGTTGAAATGCATCTTACATCTCACCAATCTATGGTCACTACCTGTGTTGAACTTGTTTAGCACACTGCAGTCTTCTATGACGAATTTTTTGTTACACATAATAAAATCAATTTCACTTGTCGTCCCATTTGGATGTCTCCATGTCCATTTCCTGTGTGGCTTTTTCTTGAAGAAGGAGTTCAAGATGAAAAACCCTTCTGCCTCTGCAAACTCAACAAGAGTATTTCCACGCTGGTTTCTGTTGCCATGACCGAATTTGCCTACTGAAGTTTCATTCTGTTGCCGTTGCCCTATTTTTGCATTGAAATCTCCCATAATTATTTTCAAGTGCTGCTTACTTTTATTATTTAGATGATAAATTTCCTCATAAAATTCTTCAATTTCTTCTTCAGCATGACTTGTGGTGGGTGCATAAGTTTGAATAATCTGAGCCTGGTATCTCTTCGATAGTTGGATAACAAGTCGTGCAGCTCTGTCAAAGGAACTTTCAACTTCTACAACTTTATCCTTCAGTTTCTTGTTTATTATAAATCCAACACCACTAGTTCTGCCAGTATCTGTCCCACGATAGTAGAAGAGATGTCCACTTTTCAGTTCGATGAGATCTTCTCCTTTTCTCCTTACCTCACTTAGCCCCACGATGTCCCACTTGATCCTTTGTAGTTCCTCTTCCAATTCAAGAAGCCTTGAATCAGAAGATAGGGAGCGTCCATTGTAAGTAGCCAAGGTCAGCATCAGATGGCAGCCTAGTCCGGTCCTCCGGGGATTCTTAGCACCCTCTGCCTTCATGTCGCACTGGCCGCTGCTTTGGCCAGGTACATTCCAGCTGCCGGAGACTGAGGGCCAAGATTTAAGTTGTGGAATCATTTTGGAGGGGTTTGGCCATAACTCACCACGCTGGCCAAGCGGGTTGGTGAGTGTGGGATAGAATTTCCTCTAATCCCGATGGTATAGTTATACCGCTATTGGCGGTCGTCAGAGCCCCTTTAGTGGGAACAGGATGCACCACGAGAAGGCGGGGTTGACATTTGTCAAGGAGAGGCTGTGATGTTACGCATCACCTGACCTTACATCCCATATATATATATATATATATATATATATATATATATATATAGGGTATATATACACTTGGGGAGACCTTCGTCCAGCAGTGGATTGATAATGGTTGACAATGATGATGATGATGATACACCGATCAGCCATTACATTATGACCACCCCCAGCCTAGAGAAATGAGCACGTCTGGAGACCGAACGGTGGCACAGGTGAAGTTCACAGAGCAGTATATATACAACTCGAGGACCAGCTTTCGGTTAGTAGAGTGTTCGGAGTCAGAATGGGAATCTGTGCCGATTTATTGGAGATTCGTAAAGGACAAATTGTGATAGCACAGCACCTCGGAACTATGATCTCGAAAACGCCGTGGCTTGTGGGTTGTTCACGTGCCGCTGTGGTGAGTTCGTATCAAAACTGGTGCACAGATGGCCAAACTACGAACCCTCATCCAGCCGTGTGTTGCGCGATGCTCATTGATGCCAAAGAAGAGTGGAGACTGTCGCACATTGTTCCCAGCAACCACAGGGCCCCAGTGTGACAAATCACCTGCAGCTACAACAGTGGTGATCAGGGCAGTGTGTCACAGCACAGAGTTCGTCGCAGCCTTCTGTGTATGGGCCTGCATAGCCAAAGACCCAGCCGGATCCCCATGCTCACTGGACGTCGTCACCAACAATGCATGAAATAGGCCCAAGATCATTGAGATTGGACCGTCGATGATTGGAGCCTGGTCTAGCAAATCAAGATTCTTGGTGCATCATGTAGATGGCTGAACATGGATATGCCAAATACCAATGGAGGCTATGGCACCTGAATGCACTGTTGGTCGGAAACAGACCAGCAGCGGCAGTGCTATGCTGTGGACAGTGTTTTCTTAGTACACTTTAAGCCCCATTATCCCAATAGCACAATCCCTGACTTCTATCAGGTATCTGAACATCGTTGTGGACCAGGTTCACCCATTCATGGCTGCTGGTGATGGCCATCAGCTACAGGATAATGTGCTGGTGACTTTCTGTTAATGCCCTGGCCTCCAAATTCACCTGACATGGACCCAATCAAACATTTGTGGTTCGATTTGGAAGAGCGGGTTTGCGCTAAATCACCACCACCTCAAAATGCACGAGAACTGGAGGACCTGCTGTTGACGCTATCGTACCAGATACCCCAGGATACCTATCGCCACCTCGTTGAATTGATGCCTTGCCGAGTGGCTGCTGTTTTGCGAACTAAAGGGGATCCTACAGCTTATTAGGTTGGTGGTTATAATTAATGGTTTACTGGTGTATATATTGTGTCATCTGTATCACATGATATCTTCAGCCCTATACATTGACGAAAGATTTTGTTTTGTTGGGGGCCTCCCCATTTTTCTGGCTCTGTCCCATGAGTATCTTAATCAAGCTCTGATTTTCATCTGTGAAACACAAAGCTTAAACTGTAAAGCAGCTTTGTTGTGTTTTGCATAATAATCTACATGTTGCCAGACAAGGTTATGTAATGTCACCATGGCTGTTTAATATATTTATGGATGCATGCATGCGTGATGCCAAAATAGATAATACTGGTTTATGTCTTGGTGATATCCGTGTGTGCTGATTACTGTATGCTGATGACATTGTCCTGTTCGCAGCGAGCAAAAGTGAGTTGCAGAGTATGTTGTTGTCTTGGATGTACGAAGTTTGCATGAAATTCAAACTGAGTGTAAATAAAGGAAAAACCAAATTTATGGCTTTTGAGAGAGGAACTGGTAGTACTGAATGTAATATATGTCTAAATGGCACAGTGATTAACCAGGTGAATGAGTTTGTGTATTTAGAAAGCATGTTTGACAGAGACAACAAATTGGATGGTGAAATTAGTAGGCGAGTGAATTCTTCATTGAGGTTTTCACAAGAATGATGGGTTCTCAAGAGAGTCCCGCATGGCTGTATATGAAAGTGTAATTGTTCCTACTCTAATGTATAGCAGTGAAACCTCGGTACTACAGAAGAATCATAGGAGTCGTTTGTGTGCTGGAGAAATGCATTAGTTTGTGTTAAGACACGTTCTGATTGTGTGAGAAATTATGTGTTGCAGTTGTGTAATGTGAAGCAAAATGTTGTTAGCAAGGTGGAGACTAATATGCTTTGATGGTTTGGCCATGTTGAAAGAATGAGTGATGAAAGCCTACTAAGAAAATCTTTTTAGCCCAAGTGGGAGGAAGGCCAAGAAAGTCATGGGAGGATCAGATTCAGGTGTGTCTGCATGAGAAAAAGATTATGAGATTGAAGTATAGAAAGTCTTGTGTACGGTGTGTGATGGATGTCAGTGAAGCCCGAGTTGTATGTCAAGATCGCTGTAAATGGAGAAGTTTGATAAGGCAACAGTAAGTAAAAATTATCTGGTAGTTTGTATTTCTTTGTGGAGCTAACCTCTGAATATCAGAGAACAGCTTAGTTATATGTATGCATGTATGTCATCATCATCATCAACCATTATCAATCCACTGCTGGACGAAGGTCTCCCCAAGTTTCCTCCACAACGGTCTGCCTTGTGCCAGTCTCCTCCATGTCACTCCCGCATACTTTCGAATTTCATCCACCCATCTTCCATGTGGTCTTCTTCTGGGTCTTTTCCTGTCCCTTGGAATCCAATCTAAAATTTTGGCTGTCCATCGATGGTCTGTCCTTCTGGCAGTATGTCCAGCCCATTGCCATTTCAGGAATTTTAACTCTGATCATGATGTCTTCCACTCTTATCATTTTTCGGATCCACGAGTTCCTCTTCTTATCTCTCCTGGTTACACGAAGCATGCACCTCTCCATGGTTCTTTCAGTTGTCTGCAGCCTTTGTATGTCTCTTTTAGTTAAGGTCCACATCTCTGCACCTTACGTAAGTACTGGAAGGATGCATTGATCAAACACTTTTCTTTTAAGACATAATGGCAAATTGCTCTTGAAAATTATGCTGTTTCTTCCAAAAGCTCTGCAGGCAAGTTTTGTACGCCGATTAATTTCTTCATCAATGTGACCCTCACTTGATATCTGCTGTCCAAGATAAACGTACGTGTCTGTTATCTCCAGCTTTTCCCCATCAATCGATAAATCTTCATTTCTTGTAAAAGCATTGAACATCATTTTTGTCTTCTGAAAGTTCTTTTTAACCCCTTTTTTTTACTCTTGTCACCAAGTTCCTGAATCATATTCTGCAGCTGTGATGGGGTAGTTGCAAAAATGACTATGTCATCAGCAAAACGAAGGTGGGTTAGATAATCTGTATTAATCTTTATCCCTTTGTTTTCCCAGTTCAGTGATTGAAAGACATTTTCCAATGTGGCATTAAAGAGCTTCGGAGATATGGTGTCACCTTGTCTCACTCCCTTTCCAATTTTTATGTGTGTTGTATTTTCAAACTGCCGAATTTTTGCACTTGCATTTTCATAGATGTTATTAATAATATTAATGTATGTGTATGTATGTATGCATGTATGTATGTATGTATATATGTATGTATGTATGCATATATGTATGTATATATGTGTGTATGTATGAATGTGTGCCTTGAAAACAACCATTTTAATTTTAACATAGAGTATGCAAATGAAAGTATGTGCTTAATTTCGTTGGAATTTATGTATCTTTTTGTTTTGTGCGCTTTCAGATCTAAACTAAAAATGGAAGATATGAAAGAAAATCAAATTTCTTTAAAAGAAGCTGTGTGGACCAGTGATAGACAGGCAACACAATGTAAACAGTGTAACAAGTCATTTTCTGTTGCAAGGAGAAGGGTAAGAAAAGACTTACTGTTTCACTAACAATGTAACTGTTTTCATAGCTATGCACCCAGTTATTCAGAACCCTTGGGAGCTGAGTTTCTGATTTGGAGCACTATTCCTTACGTTAAAATAAGGACCACTAGAACTTAAGTTCTCAAAGGCGCCTGAATGTAGCTGTCCTTACTGTGTTGTCTTCCTAAACAGGGTTCTCATGATCGTTATAATTCCTTAATTAGTTTTTAAAATGTGCTTACGTTTTTTTAGAGTACTTGGAAGTACTGAATGCAAGATTGGTCTAAATGGCACAGTGATTGACAAGGTAAATGAGCTTTTATATCTCAGAAGCAAGTTTGACAGAGAAAACAAATTAGATGGCAAAATCAGTAAGCAAGTGAATTCTTCATGGAGAGTCATAGCGGCTTTAAGAGGTTTTCACAGGAATGATGGGTACTAAAGAAAGTCCCGCATAGTTGAATATGAAAGTGCAATTCTTCTTACTCTGATGTATGGCGGCGAACCCTGGGTACTGCAGAAAAGACATAGGAGTCGTTTGTGTGCTGGAGAGATGCATTACTTACTGAAAGATTGTAAGAAGACACATTCTGATCATGTGAGGAATGAAGATGTGTTGCAGATGTGTAATGTGAGGCAAAATGTTGCCAGTAAGGTGGAGACTAATATTCTTTGGTGGTTTGGCCATGTTGAAAGAATGAGTGATAATATGCTCGCTAAGAGGATTTTTTCAGCCCAAGTGGCTAGAAAGAAAGGTAGAGGAAGCCCAAGGAAATCATGGGATGACCAAATTCAGGAATGTCTGCACGAGAAAAAGATAGCGAGTGTAAAGTACAAAGGGTCTTGTGTGTGTCATATCATGGATGTCACTGAAGCTCAAGTTGTGTACCAAGATCACTGTGAATGGAGATGTTTGATACACCAACAGTGAGTAAATTCTAGTTTCACCAATTAAACCTTTACTTGGCAGACGGTCTTTCTTTGAGGAGCTAACTTCTTAATCTCAGAGAAGAGCATAGTGATATATACACTGGTGGAAAGTGAAAAAGAACACCAAGAAGGAGACGTCTGATACCAACAAAATGTATACAGCATAATAACGGAATACAGAGGATAACGTGATCAAAACATTGTGGCAAAATACAGCTGTATTTGCTGGTAAACTGAAAAATAACATTTCCATGCAACATGGTTAGTACGAGGTTGAACCGCCATGAACTGCATCACACTGTGCAATTCTGGCATGGAGTCTGTCGTACAGATGTTGGATGTAAGTCTGGGGTATTGAGTTCCAAGCATCCTCAACCTGGACGCGTAAATCGGGGATGGTCGTGGCTGGCCGTACAGACCGGATAAGTCGTTGTCCCATAAAATCCCACACGTGCTCAATGGGGGACAAATCCGGTGAACGTGCAGGCCATGGAAGTTGTCTCACACCTTGAAGTGCATGTTGCGTTGCACTTGCCATGTGTGGGCGTGCGTTATCTTGCTGGAAAACACCACAATGGACCGACCTTACAAATGGTACAACAACGGGCTGAATGATGTTGATATAGGAGGTGCTGTTTAACGTACCCGGTACAAACACTAGTTGTGTACGGGAGTGATAGCTGATCGCTCCCCACACCAGGAGAGCAGGTGTAGGCCCTGTGTGTTGCTGGCAGATGCAAGAAGGGTGGAGACGCTCCCCTGTGCGTCTGCGAACACGCATACGGCCATCGGAGGCTCCCAAGCAGAATCTGCTTTCATCGCTGAACACGACAGATCGCCATTTTGTTTTCCAGTGCAGACGTTGGCAACACCACTGCAGCCATTCCGGACGGTGGGCTGGATCAGAGGTACACATTCCAGAAGCACACATGCATGTAGTCCTGCATCCAGTAGATGGTTGCGGATTGTTCGCACAGTCACCTCAGGTGCAACGGCAGCTCGGATTTGCGTCGCAGTGGATGTTCTGCTTGACAATACCGCTCTTCTTATGCGTCGATTGGTCCACTCATCAGTCCGTCTGTGACTCCCGGTTCCACGTGTTCTCGTGTGGGAATGTTCCTCGGACCATCTACGCCACCATCGTACCACCACCGATACTTCCCGTCCAATTCGCTCTGCAATACAACGATACGACCACCCAGCCTTGCTGAGTCCGACTAGATGACCTCGCCCAAAGTCTGATAACTGCTGAAATCGTACACGTCTTCCATGTCCAGGCATTGCACCTTCTTCAGGGTCTTCGCAGGTGTCCGTACGCCGACGACTGATTACATTCACTTCGCCGTACTCCTTAAATACCACCGCCGATAATTTGCATATTATGCCGTGCTGTGGCGTAAGCGCTCACCGGTTGGTCTCGAAATTGACATCACACTTATGTAAACTTAACCCCATTAACATATGTAAATTTCATGATCGTCCGCCAGTTCCTTCTCGGTGTTCTTTTTTCACTTTCCGCCAGTGTATGTTGCAATGATGAGCTTCCTAGCAGCATACCACAACCATGGTGATTCTGTCTTAAGAACTTAAAAACCCTAGCTAGGACTTTGACCTTTTTATATTAATGCTTTTATATATCTGTGTGAAAT
The DNA here is from genome assembly GCA_039090855.1 of Macrothele yani. Classification (NCBI taxonomy): domain Eukaryota; kingdom Metazoa; phylum Arthropoda; class Arachnida; order Araneae; family Macrothelidae; genus Macrothele; species Macrothele yani. The sequence goes on along the minus strand of CM076999.1, from coordinate 107,619,054 downwards.
GGTATGTATGTTTTTTTGTGAGTTATTCGTTTGGTCATTAGGGGTCTACTTCTTTGTTAATTTGTTTGTTAGGGTAAAAAAAAGGGAAGGGGGGGTGAACAACTAGTGCATGATGGTCGTGTCTAATCGTATTTATATCTTTGCTCTCCATACATCAATGGCACTTTTGGC